>PVLC010005775.1:16127-67537 GCA_004027655.1 Graphiurus murinus
GCGCACGCTTGTAATCCCAGCATTCGGGAGGCTGAGACCGGAGGATCCAGGTTCGCGGCCAGCCTCAGCTACCTAGTGAGGCACTCCGCAACTCAGTGAGACTCTGTTTCAAAATAAAGAATAAAAAGGGGCTGGGGGTGTAGCTCGGAGGTAGAATGCCCCTGAGTTCAATCCCCAGTACCGCAAAAAAAAAAAAAAAGGAAAAAAGAGAAGGAAGGAGAGAAAGAATAAATAACCATGTACCTGTTTTCTAGAGTTAATAGTTATTAACTTGTTACCGTAAATGGTTCCCCAAATTCTTCATGTTGGAATATTTACACGAAACTTAGCAGTGCCATGGCTTTTCCATTTGAATATGGTAGTTTGCATCTCTAGGAAACAAGCACATGGTGCTTCTCGTGTAACCAAATTCCATGATCGAACCCGATAGAATTGTGGGCCATGCAGGAATGTCATCTGTAGCCTGGAGCTGTCATTTTCTCAGTTATCCTCAAAATATCTTTTCTAAGTGAAAGTTTAATCAAACTAGGGTTCAACTGGTAACTACAGGTTAGATTTGGTTATTATGTCTCTTAAGGCTTTAAAATGTAGAGCTAAATTACACATGAAAAAGTAAAACTGGAGAGGGATCATGAAACAAGAACCAGGAATTGATAGATCCAGATTTAGTCCCAGCACTGCCATCCACCTGCCACCTGCCACTGAGCAGAGCGCCTACGCTACCCCCTGATCTCACCAGTATATTTCATTCACTTCTCCGTGTTACATTTAAAACATGTATGGGCTACCCAATTTGGCCTCCTTCTCGCACTGGCCACTATTCTAGGAAGAAGTCTGCTTCTCAAAATGATAGAGTTCCATAATTACCATTCTTGTGGATTATCTACACCAGGCTCAATCTCTCCACATTCATGACTTGATTTATCAGGGATACGAGGCTAGTCATCCTACAGAATGTGTCACAGTTCTTGAATTATCTGGGACTTTTTCTTCTTGTGATGTCATTCACCTCATTCTTCTGCCTTATATATTTCCTGTAATCTGGAAGTGGTACTAAAGACTTGACTAGATGTGGGAGGAACATTTTGAAGAGAATGCTTTGTAGGTAGTATATGTATTGAGATGTACTTTATATTGCATCTCAGCAAGAAGAATATAATATGTGGCTGTCCCACTTTTGTATACTGACTTAGATGTGACAGCCAGATGCTCCACTGTAGACAGCGGCAGGTGACCAACAAGGAATTTGTCTGTGGAGGGTAGTTGGGGAAGTAATACATTGATACCCTGTGAATCAATGCCTTTTCCCTGGTGTCCATAGATGATCCATGCTTTGAATATCTTAGTTCTTTAGGGATGATAGTGATTCTAATGTCATTATTACTAGGAGAGAAAAGAGATTGTCTTTTCCTTACCCTCTTTTAAGGTTCATGGTTGATACCTTATAAGAAATGACAAATTAAAAGGAGAAATGCATGACAAATTAATTTAACCCAAGTCTTAGATGACATGAGAGACTTTAGAAATGCAGATCCTCCAAGACCCAGGAGAATATGTGGGTTTTTTTTTTTTTTTAATTTTAGTGTGTGTGTGTGTGTGTTACTTGGGATTGAACTCAGGGTATTTTACCACTGAGTTACATCCCAATCCTTTTTATTTTTCATTTTGAGACAGAGTCTCACTAAGTTGCCCAGGCTGGCCTCAAACTTCTGATCCTCCTGCCTCAGACTCCTGAGTCACTGGGATTACAAGCATGTGCCAGTGTGCTAACACTTCCAATGGAGAATCTGTGTGTCTTTTGCGTAGGTTTGATGAGTGGAGTCATGTACAAGGCTCTGACCTGCTGGTGATGAGGTGCACAATTGCCGAGGCCTGTTTGCTCAGCTCCTTACCATCTCTGCATCTCCATTCCTCTGCAGGTAAGGGCAATACACTGAAGGTCAGCCACATAACTGTCCTATGACCTATGTTCAGGAGAGGTGGATTAGAGAGCTATTTTATGATCAACTTTCACCAAGAAAGGTGTGAAAAAAATCAAAGTAGGACCTTTACGCTTCTGACGTTTCCTCAGTTGACATATTTTGACATACCCCAAGATGACATAGTTTGGGGTAGTATGATCTGAGCTGTGACAATTTCTTCTACATTTGGTAAGGCTTTGCCTCTTCAGGGCTTAATGGTTACCCTAAAATAAAGGTCAGAGTGGGACAGAACATCATCTTTCCCTTTAATTTATCAATTTCCAGAATAAGGAGCTATAATTCCAGTTCAATGACAAGTGGGGATTTATTCACTGTTTGCTTCCTGAATACCATTATAGATAGAAAAATTTTGATATATTCAATGAACTTCAATCCACTACACTTAGGTGTTTTATTTTGTTTTGTTTTGTTGGTTGGTGGTACTGGGAGTTGAGCCCCAAGCTACACGCCCAGCCATTTTTTTTTTTTTTTTTTTTTTTTTGAAATAGGGTCTCGCTAGGTTGCTGAGAGTTTCACTACATTGCTGAGGCTGGCCTTGGACCTGCAATTCTCCTGTCTCAGCCTCCCAAGTACTAGGATTACAGGCATGTACTACCACACCCAGATCAGTTGTTCATTTTGATGCTTTAAGTTGTCTCAACTCTGTGTGTCCCATAGTTGGGACAATATTTGAAAATGAAAATGATGAAAAGATATTCTCAGCCGAAAACACACCTAAGATCTTGGTTGTGTCTGGTATTAGGCTGGAGGCTGGGTCAAGAGGGCCACATTCACAGACCTAGGCTCTTCCATTAATGCTTAAAGGGTGAGTCCTGCAGGTGTCCATGAGTAATCAAGAGCATGCTGCTGAGTGAGCAGGTCTGCCTTTGAATGTGCCCTCCTTCACCAGGCCCATGGGGCAAAGTGAGTCAGCCCTGGCTTCCCAGGGATGCAGCCAAGTAACTGGTTCAGTAGAACCAGTGACTCAAATCTACAAAGGGTAAGCAAGTCAGAACCGAGGACTTGGGTGGGTTTCAGTTTTTATCTATTTCAGCTTTTCTCCTAACTGCAGTTACAAAAGCCAAATCAAAATGATCTCAGCATTTATACATGGTAGGTGCAGGGCAGGGGTGGAGGTGAAAGGAGCTGAGAAAAGCAGGTGTTGGAGAAAGAACACTAGGTTCGTCCCCTGGTACTTATTAGCTGTGTCACCCAGGTCAGGAAGGTGGCCATCATCAGTGGGCAGAGCACCAGCCCCTCATCACGTAGAGGCCAGCAGTGATAACCACTGACATACGTGGAAACATTAGAATAATTGGAAGGCTCATTATTGTTGGATAATAATTGATAGGAGGATATTAGCCAGTTATTCTATGAAATGTATCACAATTCTGGAGTTGTCTATTTTCCCTTTATGATATCATTTATCTTGACCTACACTTGTAAGTTCTAACATCTGCAAGTAGGAGCAAAAGCTTGGTTAAATTCTGGTGAAGCATTTTTTGACAAGAATATTTTGGAAGCCTACTTACCTTTCAGCTTGAAATAATAGTAGGTTATAGTTATTCACTTCTTAGCTAATGCTCTCAACTACCTCTTTGAAGTAGCTACTGGTGTTATTTCTACTGCACAGATAAGGAAACTAAAACACAGAAAGGTTAAGTAGCTCACTTCAGATCATGCACCTAATAAATGACAGGCACAGGATATGAACCTAAATTGGGCTCCAAAGTTATGCCTCTTAACCCTCTTAACCATTCTTCTATGATGAATGCGTCCTGAAGAAATCTGTAATCAATGTCTGCATCATTTGCTTTTGGGAATTTTTAATTTGGGCTTTGAGGCAGCAGAGAACATTCATGATAATGTTTTAGGCAACAAGATCACTAAAACAAAAATTTTCATCCAAGATAGAAGCTGTACCGATCCTTTTCTGTGCTTTAGTCACTTTCTCTGAGGTTATCTGGAGGGAATGGACTACATGTCTGGAAAAATAACCCTGATATTTTCTGTCCTTTGTGCCTCCGATGGCTTGATCCACTCATCACAACACCGAGAGCTTCATTTGGGGCAGAACAACACAATGGTTACCCAGGTGGACTTGCCGCTGAAGGCATGGAATTGAACACGGCTCTGCAGCTTTACTTGGATTTTATGTTAGGAAAATTTGTTTAGGGCCGTGTTAAATATGTGAACTTGAGAGTAAGGCTGCTCACATTTGCAAGGACTCACACAAAGCTTGGTGCATAGTAACCACTCAGTAAAGGCCAGGTATTGTTATCACAATGAATGGCTTTCTTAGCTCAGAAATGGATTATGAAGAGAATCATTGGGTTCTTCTCTAGAGATTGATAAAACCAAGGAACATTAAACCAGAAATTCTCCTGGAAGGGTTCTAATACCACATGCTGGGTGCAGCCTAGTCCTGGGGGACACAGGGCATTCATTACAATGACTAGGAATTCCCCTCTCTCCGCAACCCCCCCCCCTCGTGTTACACCTGTGTCTTGGGACAAGCTGGTGTTAATCCCCGCTCCCCCTGCCAAACAGCAAGTGTCTTTGAAGTGCTACTTCCTGTGGATCCTTCCTGCTGTGCAGCTCAGCATCTTGAAAGAGCTTTGAAGTCTCGGCTGACCAGGGGCTTCAATCCTACTCTCCACACAGAGACTGTGTGACTTTGGGCAAGTTACCCAGCTTTCCTGAGCTTCAGCTTCCTGGCTGCAAAGGAGAGACAACCTCATGGGTCACTGTGAACACTTAGAACTGACAATATATAAAACCCAGCGTCAAGACCACCAGAAGCTTCCTCCTGTGGCCACCTCATCAAGACCACTGAGCATCTGCAAGGCACAGGCACAAGAACCTCACTTTTACTGCTATTTTTATCAGGCAGAGTTGGAACCTTAAAATAGTGAATTTTTTCATCTACTTTAAAAAATCTGCTAAACATTCTTCACATCCAACATCCCAAATACAAATAAGTAAGATAGTAGGCAGATTGAAAATTATTGAACTAGACGATTCTAATGAAGTCATAATGTGCTCTTAAAAAGTAAAGTGTTGATCCTTTCTTAAAACATGTGAAGTTGGATCTTTTGTTTTGTTTTTGTGGTATTGGGGATTGAACTCTATTTTTTTGTTTTGAAACAGTTTCACTAGGTTACTGAGAGTCTCCCTCATGAGTCTTTTTTTTTTCTTCTTTTTTTAAATGCTTATCTAGAGTAGTTGAATTTATAGAGACAGAAAGTAGAATGGCAGTTGGGAGATAGGGAATAGTAATGGTTGTGGGGTTTCTGTTTGTCAAAATGGAAAGAGTTCTGTGGATAAGTGGTGGGGATGAATTAATGTCATTGAACTATACACTTCAAAGGAGTTAAGCAGTAAATTTTAGGTTATCTGTACTTTGCCACAATCTTTAAAAATGAAAATTTTAAATTGTCAAAACAAAATTGAGCACAGTCTTATTTTGTTCAACCTCTGAGTCCTGACAAGAGGCTAGAAGGGAGTCACATCTTGCACTGTCTTCTGGATTCTAAAAGTGAGAGTCCTGTGCAGGGCCAGTGTCCCTGTGTGTGGTCCTCAGCCACCCACTGTGGCCTGTGATAGGACATTCCCAGGGTCTGGACACTTTTGTTTCATTTCTAAACCTGGGCCACTAGGGAGGAAAGCAAGGAACCTGTTTTGCCCAGGATTCTGCTAAAATCAGGTTGGAGAGAATTTTCAGGGAAATAGCTCCATAAATTGTGTATAGATATAAAACTAACAGGCACATGAAAGATTTGTATTTTGAAAACAAAACCCCAGTGGGATCCTCTCAGCAGAAAATGAAAAGGTCTTCTTAACATTCAGTTGAACTATTAGAGCCATTTTTGCTGTCGCAAGCACTAATGCAGGTATGGCCACCGCCACAGCCGGATTGCAGTGCAGCAAATTAGCAAGGTTTTTAACTTGGCTGCAAATACCAAGCTGGCTGCTTGTCATTATGCAAAAAGGGCCAGGATGGGAGGGGGGACGGCACCTAGCGGCAAAGCACATTATAATTGTTTAAGCAGGCCCCACAAGTCATGCATTTCAATTATTTGTTCAAAGCAGCCTGCAATTAGGAGTCGCAAACAAGGCTTTTGAATGCAAAGTCAGACAATTAAAATGTTTCATGAGTGCATTAGAAAAAGAAGTTCTGAATTAGCACTTTGAATACACAAGACCTCTTTTTCTAATCTCTAGTCCCTTTCACTCTTTGGAAAAAAAAAACAGAGAAAGAAAGTGAAAGGGGAGACATTTGGGGCTGTACGGAGATAATTTGGGTGTTTACTTATTTATATCAAATGCTTGACTAATCCAGGGAAGATTGAACCATCCTAATCGGGCCCCTCCAACATTTCAATGTCTCTTGTTACTAGCCAGATAGTCCTTGTCCCAGCATAATGGCCCAGGTGGCAAAACCCCTCTCCTAGGGGAGTCTTAAATCACTTTAAGCATCTCTCCTCCTTCTTCCCCCACCACTCCCATTCTCTTCTTTGAAGAAGCGGGTCTATTTGAACCAGTGATTTGTGACTTTACAAGATTTAGGGCGCAACCCTGAGCTGGTTGCCGAATGCGGGGAACTAGTACATTGGACAGTGTTGGGATCCGGGAGCAAAGATTCTCTGTCTTCTGAGGTGCTGGGGGAGTGGACATTGCCTGCCTGGAAAAGCATGAAAAAGACACTAATCTGCCTGATTTCTTTGAAGGAAGACCAGCTACTAAACTTCTTTTCCTCCCCCACCTGCAGCCCCACCCACACATTCCCTTCCCCAGCCCACCAATACTCTACTGATATGCAAATTCTGTTTGATGATTTATTGCATTTTACGGCTTTGTCAACTTTTTTATCTGAGAGGACAATTTTAGAAAAGGAGGACATATCAAATTTACAGAAAGGGTGAATAGTCCTCCTTCAGCCTTTCACCCCCTTAAACAGGAAGTCTTCCTAGAAAGCATTATTTGTGGGAAGATCCAAAGCACTTGATATTATTATTCAATGTGTGAGATTAACCAGGAAAATTCAGACAATTTAAGGTGAAACTTGCCAATGTATCAGTTGAATGTGTGCATCTGTGTGTGTGTGCATGTCTAATTTGAGAGTCTAAGGGCTTAATTTGTTATTTCCCAACTGTAGCTGATTTATGAAACATCATTTAAATGATCCTATATCCTCCATTATAAGGAAAACACTTTTAATTTTTTTTTTCTGGTTCTGGGGGAAAAAAGTTCTTTTTTTTAACTTCACATGGAATTTTGAATATTACTTATAATTTCTTTTAAATTACTTTGTCTTTAAAGCAATCATTGAGGATTTAGAACACTGTAAAAATGCCAAGGAATTGATAAGATTGATGAGCCTTTATATGATCAATCTGTTCTCTTAGGTAGAAATTTTTAATGTTTTTCCACTGCAAAAATAAGTTTGTTTATTTTTTCAATTAGGCCATGAATAATGTAAAAGGCTGACTTAATAAGTATTAACATCACATCATTTTAATGCCTAGAATCTGTAGAGATAACAAAATAGATGCGTTCTTTATTTAATTGACAGTTTTGAATCTCTAGCTTTTTGTTTTTAAAGCAACTCTGACATTTTAGATTATCTTTTTTTCTTAAGCCAACGTGTTAAACTTAATCATTCTAGGTTGATTTTTTTTTTTTTTTTTTTGGTAACTTGCCACACTAGTTTTCCAATTTGTTTTTGAAAATAGTAAAGGACATTTTAAAAAAGTATTTTATTGTATAATCCAATAGCTAGTGCCACATTGTTTACCTTAGGCTAGTCTGAGGTAATTTATAACAGAATGGTGGTGTGTGTTTGGGGAGGAGGGAGCTGCAGGGAAGGCCTGCATATTATCTCACTTAGGTACGATATGATTGTCCTTCTCATAACATCCTTTGAAAATATCTGCCCCTGAGTGAGGCAGTTAAGCCCAAAGGCAAAGCCCACTAAAATAAATGCCAGCCATTAGAAAATGGCAGTAAGTTACATTTGATTCCATGATTTCTGTAGGCATCACAACTTTTAGGCCTGCTCGCTTACTTACTCATTAGGCTGTGGGTATTCTTCCGTAGCTGGCTTTTTCTTAAAAGAGGTCATGTAATCAGTAGGTGTGACTAGGAGTTGTATCCACTGAGCTGGAGTTCAACTCCTAACAGACTGCAAATGAAAGTTAGAAGGCCTTCTTAGGTTGATTTGGGGAGAGAAAAAAGAAAAGAAAAACTCCTCCAAAGTTTCCCTATTCGTTCAGTGATAGTGACTGGCACAGTGAATGCCATCCTGAGGGACTGTAAGAAAAAAAGAAGTTGCTGCTATAAAGAAGAAGGAGAAGAAAGACTTTTCAAGGCAGCTTTTCTAGAGCTTGGGCCTTGGGCCTCCAACACCTGGCTAGTAACCTGGAAGATGGACGCCCCAGGGGAAGCAACTTGGCCATCCCTATGTCATTCCCATTTACACCAACATTTCATTCCAACTCATTTCACAATCAAGAGGTAGTGGGAATCTTGCCACCAAAATGCCACCATTTCTGGAACGGAGGGCCAGAAGCCAACTAGCCCTTTGGATATCTCAGTAGGAGGCAAAGAGAAGTTTCTGCTAAAGGACACCAGTACAAATGCCTTTTATGCAAGGGGGACATGGGAATACTTCAAATTATCTACCTTCAAAAGACAAGTGTCGGAGTCTGTGAAATGGAAAAACAAAGGTGTTCGGGGCTGAGGAGAGGAAGGAAAGCTTTTCCCAGCTGCAGAATTCAAGGATGATGAAAAGGGAGACACAAGAGAATGTAAAACAAATTGTGCACTGGAGGATGGAAAATACAGATTTGAAAGTTAAGTGTCTGGAACAAGAGAGATATGAGTCACTGGAATTTACAAGTTACTATAGGAAACAAAGATAAAGAGATCATGAGAGGAGTAGCAATGCCAGTAGCAAGATGGCATTTCGTTAACTGCAAAGCTCAACGGTGGCAGAAACTGTTCATCAACTCAGGAGAGGGGTAGTAATTATGGGAGACAACAACAGATAATAACATTTACACAGGGCATTACAGAGACTAAATCTGGTGTTTCTCAATTATGTCAAATGGTAGCACAGATTTTTCTTTCCTTTCAACATAGTACATCAGAGAAAATTAGGGCTGGAGGGTGCTGGTTATCCAGTAGGAGAGATAGTAAAGTGGGATTATCTAGAGGATGATGAGGTTCTGGCCAGAGGAAAACCACTTTTCTCCATGCCAAACAGCATGGCTCTCTAATGCAAAGCTGGAAATTACACTGGGCTTTTTGAACTTCCGCATGTGGATGTGAAATACTTGTGAGGGAAACTATCTAAACACTCCAATAACGGCTGCCCAGGTCCAGAACTTCATTGCTAGGGTATCCTTTCCAGCCACACATCCACCTTCTCCAAGAGCTAGGATCCCACACGTTATTACAATGATTCCCTAGTTTGTCTTTATATTTTTATGATCTGTGTATACTTCCCTAAATAGTGCAGTTTTATTTTGCCTATTTTGGACTGTATTTATTTATTTATATAGATACAGGTAGAAATGAAATCACTGCTAAATATTCTTAGGGGTCTAGGTTCTTCTCAATATTATTTTTTGTTAAGTTCATTTGTGTTGTAGTGTAGGTGTGGTCTGTTAACATCTCACTACTAAGTTACACCCAGGTTGCATGAATGTTTCACCATGTATAATAGGCAAATATAAACAATGTCTGTTGTTTATAGACATTTTGGGTTGTGGCAGGGATCCGGAACAAATCACCAGCCCTATGTTCTCCTGGGGACCTCTTGTTCCTGGGCATGTCTGGAAGGCATTTCACAGCCTTCTTCCCAGTAGGGCATGGGCATGGAGTCTGGTCTGGCCCATATGAACCTCCCATGTATTATCCTCTAAGATCTTTCCCTTCCATCTGGAGTTGACCTCTGGGTAACCTTGAAAGCTCTATGTCAAAGATGGTAGAGTAGTAAGATACAAGAGAAGTGGGGCCCTGAATCACCACTAGGATGAGAGCTTCCCAGGAGTGCCCCTTGATTAGAATCATCCACACTGGGCTAACATGGAAGTAGGAAATAAACGATTATCATGCCAAGCTCCTGAGTTTTTAGGGGATATATATGTGTATATATATCATAGAAGCCAGCTTTACTTTAGCTAACATGAGTTGTTTCCAATTTGGGTGATTATGAGCAATGCTATTATGAAATCTTGAACATGTATCTTGATGTACATAAGCCTCTATTCTGTAGTGTAAATTATTAGAAGTGAATCTGTTGGGTTGTATGTCTCCAACTTTCTGAGATAATATGAGAGTTCCTAATATATACTGAATCCTGAATATCTGGTATGATCAGAATTGTTAACTTTTGCCAATAGAAAGGGAGTAGAATGGTATAAAATTTACATTTCCTTGGTAACTGAGATTGCTGACATTTTAATGCACTTACTGGCCATTTGTAGTTTCTTTTATGTGAGGTCTCTGTCCAAATCTTTTGTAAAAGTTTCTCATGAGTTATCTTCGTACTGGTTTATAGAATTTGATATGTGTGTGTGTGTGTGTGTGTGTGTGTATAGTGGAAAGTAGGCTCTCATTAAATATGTGTTTGCAATTAGCTTCACTCATTCTATAGGAAAAATTGTCTTTTCATTTTTAAAGCTATCTTTACTAAATATAGTTTTAATGTGGTGGAATTTGTCAATCTCCTCCTTTAGGTTAGTATTTTTTAAGTGTCTTGATTAAGAAATCCTTCTCTACCCTGAGGTCATAAATATATTTTCATGTGTTATCTTCCAAAGTTTTTATAGTGTTGTGTTTTAAATTTAGTTTTTAATCTATCCACAATTATTATTTGCATATTTTATGAGATAGCAGTCCAATTTCAGTTTTCTCCAAATGATATCAACTTCTTCCAGCATCATTTTTGTCATTTCCCCACTGTTGTTCTTTGCTACCTTTGTCATGCATCAGGATTTAAAAATTATCTGTAGACTTAAAATTTTTCTACTTATACAATCATTATCCATGAATAATGAGAACTGAATCTCTCCCTTTCTAAGCCTTATATAATCTTTATTTCTTTTTATACTGTATTGTCTAAGGCCTCTAGTATAGGATTGAATGAAAATAGTCATAGAAAACATTCTTACCCCATTCTCAACTGCAAAGAGAAAGCTTTTAATATTTTATGATTAAATGCATTTGCTCTAGGATTTCTAAAGATTTTTCTGTTGTTGGAGTAAGAAATTTCTTTCCTAATTCTAGTTTACTAAAAGTTACTTGTGCCACCATAGCTGCAAAGACAATGGGGCCAAGTAACAATGGGCTGAAACCTTTCAATCCATGAGTCAACCTTTCTTCTTTATGAGATGATTATTTCTGGTATTTTGTTGCAGTGACAGAAAGCTGACTAACACAACCCTATTGATCATAATAATACATTATTATACATTCATAATATTATAGGATTCAAATATTATAGAATTTGTCTCACAAATAATTTAAGAATTTTTGCATCAATGTTGATGAATGACATTGGCCCATGATTTATCTTTCTCACCTATGGTCCTAAAAAATTTTAGAATCAAGCTTTACATGAACTGGGGATGAGTTTTATGTGAGTTGTGTTTTCTTTATTGGAAAAAAATTTAAACTATTAATTATATTTGTGGTTTTATAACTATTCAAATTTTCTATTTCTTCTGGAGTCAAGCTTTTCTAGGAGTGCCTCCATTTACCTAAATCATCAAGTATATAGACAAAAAGTAGTTCATAATTTTCTCATTCTGTTAATTTTCTGAAGTGTTTGCAATGATGTCTCTTTCTTCATTCCTCCTATATTTGTGACTTTTTTGATCATTCTTAGCTGTGGCTTGTTAATTTTATTCACTTTTTCAAATAACTAACTCTTATTTCTTGATCATCTCTATTGTACATATTTATTTATATACTTATTCATTTATTTTTGGTACTGGAGATTGAACCCAGGAGCATTTTATCTCTGAGGTACACCTCCAGCCCCTTCTATTACTTTTTATTCTGAAACAGAGTCTCACTAAGTATCTGAGGATCTTGCTAAATTACTGAGGCTGACTTCAAATCTGCGATCCTCTCATTTTAGCCTTCCAAGTACTGGGATGGCACCACACCAGACTCTATTGTATATTTCTTATATATTTCATGAGCTGTTTCCTTTCTTTCTCTCTCTCTCCCTTCCTTCCTTCCTGCCTTCCTTCCTTCCTTTCTTCTTTTTTTGTGTGCAGAGGGTTGAACCCAGGGGCATTCTACCTCTGAGCTACACCCCATCCCTACTTTATTTTTTCATTTTGAGACAGGAGCTCTCTAAGTTGTAAAGAACTTCACTAAGTTGCTGAAGTTGGCTTTGAACCTGTGATCCTCCCAAGTGCTGATATTGCAAGCATGTGCCATCATTCCTGTCTCATTTATTAATTCTTTCCTGTTGCTTTCTTTGAATTTAGTTTGCTATTCCTTTACTTTGTTTTTATAGCTACTATTTTCTATAGAAATGCTCATATGGTAAGAGGAAATAATAATGACATAATATGCTTTCTTATGGAGTTGAAAAGAGATGAAATTTTGTTTAGCATGCACTCTCATTAGAAGTTGTACTAATGGGGCTGGAGATGTAGCTCAGTGGTGGAACACTTGTCTAGCATGCACAAGCCCTTGGTTCAATTCCCAGCACAGAAGAAGAAGGAGGAGGAGGAGGGGGGAAGGGAAGGAGGAAGCTGTTCTCATAGAAGAATTAGAAGCCCCAACACTATATAATTAATGTCACTTATTTATATTATGTATGTATGTATGTACTTATTTATTTTGTGGTACTGGGAATTGAATCCAGGGGCATTCTACCTCTGAGCTACACATCCAGTCCTTTTTAATTTTTATTTTGAAGCAGGGTCTCACTAAGATGCTGAGATCCTCACTAAGTTGCTGAGGCTGGCCTTGAACCTGCAATCCTCCTGTGTCAGCCTCCTTGGACTGGAATTACAGGCATGTGCTACCACAGCTAGCTTTATTTTTTACTCAAAAAGGAATACAGAAATTTCTTTACAGTTTAGGATTTTGGTTCTTGGTGAGTGCTATTGTAAAATGATTTGAAATTAAAAAACCTGGGACTTGAGGAGAAAACCATGATTGGGGAGCTGAGAGAAGAAACCTATTAGTGGTCTATGAAAGACCACTAATAGTTATATATTCACTAAACTAAAGCACAGAAACAATGCTGTTAACAAAAGCAATCTCAATGACATTTCACATATTTCTACTAGTAATACTAAAATCATATCACTTGGTTTCCAGTGATTATTTCTTATTCTATGGGAACTTTTCTTTCAGTTTTAGTAGAAGACTTACAAATTTATTGTGTGTGTACATATGTATGTGTATATGCATACCAAGCACTCTTTTTTATTGGGTCTCATATTTCTTTTAATGCCCAGTGCTTTTATTTATTGTTCCAGAATTATTGATTCTACCCTTCAACAACTGTTTTTATATTTACTACTCCATTGACACTTTTAGAATCCTTCCTTCCTTCCTTCCTCCCTCCCTCCCTCCCTTACACCCTCCCTCCCTTCCTTCTTTCCCTCCTTCCCTCCTTCCCTCCTTTCCTCCTTCCTCACCTACTGAGAGCCTAGTACTTATTTTCCAGACATTACTGTTCAAGGGATACAGCAATGAATAAAACAGAGAACAATTCCAGCTCTTATGTATCTTACAAATCTAGTGGGGTAGACGGACAGTAACCAAGATAAATAAATATATATAAATGTTAGATAGTGGTAAGTAGGAAAAAAATCAAGTGAAGGGGCAGGTAATGCCAGGGAATGGGAAGTAGAACTGAAGGAGGCTTGCAGTTCAAACAGTGTAACCAGGAAAGACTTTGCCAGGAAGGACTGAGAGTAAGGGAGGCACCATGGGGATTGGATATGAGGAGTCCAGGGTGGAGAACATACCAGGCAGAAGGAGAAAGACTTCTATATTGAGGAAAATGTGGGAAGCCACGGGGGAGGGGGGCGTTGTAGGTAGACAAGTGACATGACATGACCAATAGTGCACGGTGCTGGCTGTGGCATTGACCAGGAAAACGGAGGTCAAGGGTGGAAGCAGGAGGCCAGGAGGCCAGTGAGAAAGCTGTGTGGAAAGAATCAGTTCTGAGTACATGTTTTCAAGAAGGAGAGGGCAGGACTTGTTGATGGATCAAATGAGGCATTTGAAACCAAGTGTGCAGTCCAGGATCACGCTACAGTTTTCTGTTTGTTTGTTTTTGTTTTGGCTGAACAACTAGAAGGGTAAAGTGCTACTTATAGAAGGGGGAGCCACTGCTGAAAGAGTAAATCAAGAGCTCAGCCTTTGGCTACAGATGTAGTTCAGTGGTAGAGCTTAGTTTTTGTTTGTTTGTTTTGTTTTATTACTGTGGATTTAACCTAGAGGCATTCTACCTCTGAGCTACAACCCCAGCCCTTTTTATTTTTTTATTTTGAAATAAGGTTTCACTAAATTGCTGAGGGTCTCACTACATTGCTAAGGTGAACCTGTGGTCCTCCTATCTCAACTTCCACTTCCCAAGTACCGCTATTATAGGTGTTCACTACCATTCCCAGCTCAGTGATAGAGTTCTTGCCTAGCATGTGCAAAGCCCTGGGTTTGATCCCTTGCCTGCCTGCCTCTCTCTCTCTCTCGTCTGTCTGTCTGTCTGTCTCTCTCTCTGTCTCTCTCTCTCTCTCACACACACACACACACACACACACACACACACACACACACACATCAAGTGTGTGAAGGAACCATATGAGGCAGCTGGACAGTTGAGTCAAAGTGACAAAGTGAGGTGCAAAGTAGGCTGTTACTATCAGTTTGGGAGTTGTGAACACATAGATATTTTGTAAGGCTTTCTTATAAAAATATGTTTTCTTTCTCCATCATTAACTTTACCTCACATTTCTTTTCTCCAAAAGCTCACTTTCCCTCTTTTTTTTTTTTTTTTTTATGGCACTGAAGATTGAACTCAAGGGCATTCTACCTCTGAGCTACACCCACAGCCCTATTTTTTATTCTTTAATTTGAAACAGGGTCTCACTAAGTTTCGGAGGACCTCACTAAGCAGCTGAGGCTGACAGCAAACCCGTTATCCTCCTGTCTCAGTCTCCCAAGTATTGGGATTAAAAGCATACGCCACCACGCCTGGCCCTTCCCTCTTTTTCTAATTATCCCAAAAAAGAATGACTTTGCTCTTCTGGAAATGAAATTCTCCTGGTCTGGCTACTAGATGAGAAATAGCTCAAACACTCACACTGAAATACAGTCTTTCTTAAAAAAAATATGGATTCTTTATATAGAAACATAAATTTAAAAAGTAAAACATAGCAAAGCAAATATGTAATTATTAGTTATCTACAGATCCACTACAAACTTAAGTGAATAACATTTAGAAACTCTAAACTTTAGGCTCATTCGGTGCCATCTCTCCAATTTCAACCTATTATCAGTTCATGCTAACCTAAATGCTGGTTTTCCAAATGCCATCACTACTTGGGAGGCTGAGACAGGAGGATCGCAGGTTCAAGGCCAGTCTTAGCAAAATATCAAGACCCTCATCAACTTAGTGAAATGGGGGGGGGGGCTGGAAGTGTAGCTCAGAGATAGAATGCCTCTAGGTTCAATCTTTAGTACCAAAAAGAAAATAGAAAGAAGGAGGAGACAAAATGCCATCACATTCTCTCATAGGTGTTGCTTGCAGTTTTTATTCCAATTTCTCTTTCTGTGGCTCTAGAGACCAAGACTGCTTCATAAAGTTATGGTGTTAAGAAAGTGGTTCTTCTCCTTCACTATTTACACTGTTAAAAAAAAAATGGTCATCACATGGAACTTTTACCCTCAGCCCTCAGTATACAAACAGTTTCAGATAAAACTCTCCTGACATCCTCTAACTCTTTCCTGGTATTGGCCACCTCAGAACGTCAGAAAAGACTAAGATACTTTCCTTTCTGATCTACTTACTGATAGCACTGATAACCTTCCCATCGGGAGTGAGACTTGAAATGTTTCAGTATAAGATTGTTTTTTGATACTTTCTTTTCTGTCAAGTATTTTATTTATCTTTCCATCCATCTCTCTATCCTTCCACTTATCTAGCCACCCATCCCCCTACCCTGTTGTCTATTGCAGGAAATCCAGGTTCCTTTCAGCTTCCCAACTACTTTTGTGATGGCCTTCTCCCAGCAAAGTACTGGATGAAGGAAGGGCAATTCTATGTTTATGCACCCTAGACTCAATTGACACAAACAAACATATCTCTAGCTCTCCTTCCAGTACTCCTTCCATTTCTTTTCAGATGCCTCAATCCCTAGGACACCCCGTCCTGCTCTTCTTTCCATCTAAATAGATGTTCTAACATTCCAGCCACAGCTTATGGCAGCTTTCTTTTCTTTTTTCTTTTTCTTTTTTTGTACCAGAGATTCAACCCAGAGGCATTCTACCTCCACAGTCTTAGTAAGTTGCTGAGGCTAGCCTCAAACCTACAATACTCCTGTCTCAGCCTCCTAAGTACTGGGATTATAGGTGTGTGCCAAACCTCCTGGCTCTGGTAGTTTCATAGAATTTACAACTTTCTCCCTTTGTTAACATACAAACACTCCCCAAAACCCACTTCTTGGGACTTGAAATTATTGAAGCCTCTCATGCCATCTATAGTCAAGAAATTGAGGAAAACTGGCATCCTGTTTTAATACGGGGGATTCCAGTTTCTTCTGATCTCAGAACCTTTCCATGGCAATTCTTCCCTCTCCTTTTGTCCCATCCAGCAGGGAAGAGTGTCATGCACTGTACCAAGGCTAATGTCCCACCCCCGTGCTCTTGAACTCACTGCCTTCCTCTCTGAGCTCTTACCTCTCACCTCCTCTGAGACCCTCCTACCCTTTTTACATCTTGACTCTCTTCTTCTGTCTTCCAGATCCTTTCCTTTCCTCTGGGTACATTTTCAGGTGTCTCATGCTTTAACTTCTCTATTGTCTTCTGCAAAGATTCCCTTGCTGCCACACACAGCGTCTGCTACTGTGACTTGCCCAGCAGCTTCTCACCCATAGATAGCCCTTTCTACAGTTCTTCTAAGAGATTTTTCATAAAGAAGTCATGCATCTGTCTTCTTTTTCTTAGACTTTTGGAATCTGTTTTGAGCAAAACAAGTTGAAGCAGGTTTGCCCTGTGCAATATTTAAAAAAGCATAGTATTCAGAATCAGACCTGATGGAGGAGGAATGTCTAATTCTCACTGATTCCTCACTAAAGAATAGAGCTGACAGTTGTTATCACCCAGGATGGTATGTGAATAAATACCTTGCAGTGAAATACCTACCCATATACTTGGACACATAGTCACTCAGTAAATGTACATTTCTTTTTCTCATAGTCCTCAATCATAACAAACATATTATACAAGATTTAGACTCTCAATGGGTTGACCTGCAGTCAGCACACACAGTTCCCACCAAATCTCATACTAACTGCAACTCTACTACTTGCCAAAGATTGTGATAATTATGTGTTGACCAAAGGCAATGTAAGATATGGAACCAAATGCCAACTCAATTATATATGGGGCAAATTAGAATACCAAGATGAAAATGTACATTAGAATTCAAATTCAATATGAAAAGTTAAAATGGGCAATATAATTCAGTTTATTTCTGTTATCAAAACAATAGTTTATTATAGTCCTCTTCAACTCCCAAGCATTTTTGGAGGGTGCTGGCGATTGAACTCAAGGGCATTCTACCTCCAAACTATGCCCCCAGCCCTATTTTGTGTGTGTGTGTGTGTGTGTGTGGTACTGCGGATTGGGGAATTGAACCCAGAGGCATTCTACCTTCGAGCAACACCCCCAGCCCAATTTTATTTCTTATTTGGAAACAGGGTCTCATTAGGTTGATGAGAGTCTTACTACTTGCTGAGGCTGTCCTCTAACCTGTGATCCTCTTCTCTCAGCCTCCCAAGTACTGGGATTACAAGAGTGGGCCACCACATCTGACTTCCTATTTTATATTTTATTTGGAAACAGGACCTCACTAACTTGCTGAGAGTCTTGCTAAGTTTCTGAGGCTGTCCTTGAACCTGCAATCCTCCTATCTCAGCTTCCCAAGTACTGGGATTTCAGGCATGTGCCACCACGTCCAACCCAAGTACTTTACGTATTTGAGGTTAGAGAGTAAATCTATATTAACCTGCTTTAGTGCCAGTTGTATTTGGTGATGTCACTTCTAATGTGATCCTTATCACAATGGTGCACAACTTTGTTGTGCAAAAGAGTATAGAAGTCACTCTTTTCCGATAGTACAAGAAGAGAACATTGTTCTTCTAAAGCCACAAATCATTTCATTTATAAAGTTGCAAATTGTTACCAAGAATTCATCTCCAACTATCATTTTATGTTTTAATCCACAGTAAAAGGAGGTTGGCGGTACATGACTTTTTTACAATCTTAAATTCCAATAAAAGGGCTAATGAAATGGCTGCTTGATGCCATTGTGTGTGTGTAGCTCAGAGGTAGAACATCCCTCAGTTCAAACCCCAATACCACAAAAAGGGGGAAAAAAAGGACAGGATAATGTGCAATGTTTTGGATTGGATTACTAAAACTAAAATATTTGCCATTTGAATTTGCACATATCAAAATAGATGACATAACATTTTCTTTTCAAATCTAAATATCCTTGATTTTGAATCAGTACCACTGAATATACCAGCATCACTTGGTATAGGACTCCCTTCCCCATTTGTTTTTATTATGATCTCATTTCCTCATGAGGTTTAGCCTCAGAATATAAACTTAACAAAGCCACCTAGATGGACAGATTCTTGAACTGTTTTGTGAAAGGAGAAAACTAACATGGCATGCACACCTCTTCCAACCTGAGAACCCCTCAGCTGCAGGCTTCCACTAGGCACTAAAGGCACCTCCTCAATTTGGCAATCAAAAGACTTAATCACCTTTGCTGGTGAATTCCAGTTCCTCAAATTAGACTCTCATCCCCTGCATGCTTACTCTGAATCCCAACAGCAGTTCCTCTCCGATTGCACGTTGTTTTGCCACAGAGCAAGTCCCTGGCAGCCACTCTATTCAAAGCAGCAGCAGGGCGGAATCACAGAGAGGTTTAGGGTCCAGCATTGCTGGTTTGCCCAGTTCTTCCCAGATGTTGTAGCAGCATTGGGGGCAAAAGGTGACTAGGTCACTTCGAATCCACCTGCTTCTGTTGTTGTTTCTTTTAAATCTGCTTCAATGGACTCCTAAGTGTGAACTTTTCGACCACATCCTGGCTAAAGAACAACCTCAGAGGCAGCTGCAGCCTGTTCAAAGAGGGGCTAGGTGGGAAGCCCAAACTCTCTTAAATTCTGTTCACAATTTCTCACTAATCAGGCAACCAGGTGGTTAGTGCCAGTGTTAACTGCAGGGAGGTGCAGGCATATTCCATCAAGCAAAGGAAGCATGGCATGAGATTGACAGCTAGAATCATTGAAGTCTGAATTTCTCCCATCCAGGCATGCTGAAGCTGGGATGGACTTTAGAAACCAGCTAGCTAGAATCACAGAAATTACTTCTAAGCCCAGAAAGTTTGCATTAATGGTCTAGTGCTATGTCATAGATTTCTCCTTTTACTGTGAAAACTGGGACACTTAGAGGTTGTTAGTAAGCACAGTAGATCCAGTCTGCCTAGTCAATTCCTGGCTCCCCAACTCATTAGCAATGTGACCTTGGATGAGATAAATTCTCTTTGGCCTCAGCTTTTCCAACTGTAGAGTAGGAATGATAAACGCACCAAACTCAGAGAGGTATTTTGAAGACTAAATAAGAATGTCTATAAGGCATTTAGAGCTAGTCTCCTGGTTTTATAATTTGAATAGATAAAGCTTCAGTTCTTGAGATACCATTCATAGGTTTGCCATTATTGATCAACATTGCCAATGTGTTGGTCTGCTTACTACAAGCCCAGTACCAGATAAATATTTTGCATGTAGTATCTCATTTAAATTTTATAAAACCCAATGCAGCGGGTGCTATCATTATCTCTATTCTATATAGGAGACAAATACAGCCCACCCAGGTTGAATATTATGCCCCAGGTCACCAGAGGGTAAAGGACAGGGCTGGGAGTCATAGCCAGGTGTCTCAGATTCCAGAGCCTACAGCGCTGACCTCTCTGCCATTTGATTTGCATCAAGCCCACTTCCTCTCATCTAGGAGACTACTTCTTGCACCAAAGTTATACCTAAAGACCAGTTAGCTGATTGTGAGTGCCAGTAAGTTTGGGTCATATTGTTCAAGGACTCCCAAGTTGTATCAATGCTGCTTTTGTATGTCTGACATTTGGGGATGGCGGAACTATTTCTGAAGAAAGGACAGCGTAGATCAGCTCCTTCTCTCCAAGCCCTGCATGTTTCATACGGAGATGCAAGCTGCCTTCCAGAGCACTGGCCAGGCCAGCAACCTCGGGTCCCGGGAGCTTTGCCCTTCAGAGGCATTATGTTACACTGGAAAGACAGGGGCTTAGACCCCGGAAGATCTGGATTCAGATCCTAGCTCCCAGTAGTTTTGGGGCCTCCGTTATCAGTCTCCCCCTCTAAACCTCAGTTTCCTCTTTTGTAAGATGGGAGTTATCATCTCTATTTTGAGAAGTTGTGTGAGCATTGAATGAGTACATAGAGTTGCACTGCCAGGACCCAACTTCTGTCTCCTCCCGTGACGGCCTGTGTGACCCTCAGCAAGCAATATAAGCCCCTCTGTATCCATTGGCAGAATGGGGCTAAAGAGCCCAATTCCATCAGTTCTGCCAGGAACTGTCTTTCACATTCCTATTCTAACTCCGGGTTACATGTGGGCTACAATGGAGAACTGAGGTATTATTTTTGGCTTCAATATAAAAAATAAGGAAGTTCTCTAAGAGGAAAGCATTTGTTGGGTGGCAAAAGTGTATTTGGCTCTCGGGTGTGCAGCTGCAGAGATCATGTCTCCTTTTTTTAATCCTTGGATCACAGGAGTGTCCCACACAGATACCAACAGACATTTGGGCATGTGCAAATTAATCCTAGGACCATGTAACCATTTCTACTTTTCACTTATCTATCCTAAACTATGACTTTCCTTCAGTTGTTTTGCAACATTGTACATATGTGAGTCAAGGATTTGAGTGGTTTTTAAAATGTAAAGAGAATTAGTTTTCTCTAGTGACTAGTTTATAACCTAAGTCAATATCACACATGTCATAAACTTGCTGTGTGGTTTTGAGTAAATAACATAACAACCCTGTAAATCATTCACAGAAACTGAATCTGCCCTTTGTGTGCCATGATATTCAGATGTTTGCTTGCATATGTGAATGATGAATTCACTAACAACTACAACTGTGGCTTGACTTAGACCCAGACAGAATAATAATTATGTTTTATGGTATATAAGGCTGAGTAATGCCAACCTCCCAGAAAGATATCCATGTCTTAATACATTTAGCAGATGAGGTTTCCAAGAAAAGTGTTGAAGGTGCAGCTCGGTGTATTCCTTCTGCATACAGTATAATAAGAGAGAAAAGAGAGAGATACTGAGAAAATAACTATTAAGCAAAAAGTAACTAGCAATCCAGGCATAGTGGGAAAGAAAATATATTATACATAATTATAAGAGGGGATTTATTGGATTGGCTTACATAGTCAGAGGCTGAATAGTCCCATCATGACCATATGTAGGTAGTAGAGACAGGAAAACCAGTAGTTTCTCATCCCCAGAGGCTAGAAGCCTCAGAGCAAGAGGGACCAATGATGCAGCCCCAGTCCAAGGCTGGAGTCACCGGTGTGAGTCCACATTCAACAGCTAAAGAGTCTGATGCCCATGGGTGATAGAAGCAGCAAAAAACCCACCCACTCAAGAAGAGCCCAGTTTGCGTGTATATGGGGAATTCCCCTTTCTTCCACTTTTTGTTCCATGCAGGCCCTTAGCCTATTGGATGGTGTCACCCACCTTCAAGGAAGGCCTTCCTCTCTCAGTTCACTGGCTCACATGCCAATCACCTCTGGAAACACTCACAGACACACCCAAATGTGTGCTTCACCAAATTTCTAGGCATCACTCAATCCAGTCAAGTTGACAACCAAAATTAACCATTGAAAGCAGAAAACATGCTGATCCAACCACACAACTGAAAATGTGTACTTTCTTTCAAGTAAGAGGAAGAATGGCCTTAAGGGTGGAGTCTCAGGTCCAAAAGATAAATCCACAGCCCAAAGGACAATCTTCAGCACAGAGGATTATTTTGAGTTCTTAAAAACTAATGTAATTTTCTGGGAACAATGATACTGTTCTTCTGTCCATTTTCTTCTTTCAGAATGGAAGGTGTGCTAACCTGGGCCAGTTCCACCACTACATTTTGAAAGCAGGTAACTTAATGGAGCGGAATTTTGCCCCAGGATGAGTCATACTGAGAGTTTCACATAATTTAGATGACGAGTTTGGGACTTTTGAGCTCATGATATTTAGATGGGATTTTGGATATGAGTTATACTGCAATGGGTTGAGACTAGAGGATATTAATTTATTTTGGAGATGATTTTGTTTCGTATGTGTAATGAACATAAACCTTGAAGGATGACAGTGGCAGATTGAATAACAGTCTCCCAGATGTATCAGGTCCTAATCCATGGAATCTGTGAATGTCACTGTATATGGCAAGAAAGGCCATCACAGGTATGCATAAATCGAAGATCCTGGGATGGGGAGATTATTGTGAATTATCCAAGTGGGCCCTAAGTGCAATCATGTGTATCTTTGGCAGAGGGAGGCAGAGGGAGATAAGGAGGCAGTGTGATCCTGGAGGCAGAGACTGGAGAGATGGCATGAACAGGAAGCCATGCGCAGCAGCTACCAGAACCCAGCAGGGCAACAAAGGGACTTTTCTGCAAAGCCTTCAGAAGAACAGTCTTGACAACACCTTAATATCAACCCAGTGACACTGATTTCAGACTTCTGGCTTCCACAAGTGTGAGAGAATATACTTCTGTTGTTTTACGCCAGCAAGTTAGTGGTAATTTGACACAGCAACCATAGGAAATGAATACCAATTACTAACAATGAAAATTAACAAGTCACTATGATTTCAAGATGTAGATATTGAGTACAGCTTCGTATATCTGTATAGTCTTGTCTTTAATAAGGACCAATCTTTTATTCCACGTGAAGAGCAGTGGGTTCCATATCTAGCTGAACAGTGGGATCACTCGGGGAGATTAAAACATCCGAATGCCAGGCCGCAGCCCTGATGAGTCACATCAGAATCCTGAGGAAAGAAGCAGGCATCTTTTCTATTTAAAGTTCCCAGCTGTTTGGGAACCTCAGGCTTGAGCAGAAGGAATACTGCTTAGACCTCTGCCTGTAGCTTTGAGTGTGGGTTTCCAACATCCAGGGAGGCGACCTCACCTGTTGGCATCTATGGCATTCCAAACTACACTCATCAGAAACTGGACTCGCCCCTACCTCCCTGCACACTTGCTCCCCATCTTGTGCACCCTGTGGGGGTACTGGTGCCACCTTGAAATCAGTGAGTTCTCACTCTGCTTTGCATTCCACCTCCACCCCAGACACAATGTTCTTTCCCTCCATTCTGCTGAGCTTGGTGCTTGAAGAGGGGCCTTTGAAGGCTTTGGGGGGCTTCCAGGGGGCGGGTGGAAGGGGGCAAGGGAACTCAAAGGTAGTGCCTGCTCCACCTTCACACAGAGCTCCCGTATTTAGAAAGACATCTGATTAATATGTTAAGAGTCTCAGAAAGATTTTACTTGAAAAATGATTTCTGCTACCTAAAAATAGAAGAAAATGGCAGCAGTGTGGCTACTAGACATGCTATGTCTCACACAGGAGGCAGATGTTCTCATGGGGGCTGGAGCATGGGAAGCCATCAAGAAAGATGAACTTCATCACTTCTGTTCTACCAAATGGCAGCATGGAAACTGAAGGGGGAGGCTCAGACAGGAAGAAAAGAATCATAAGTAACCCAAAGGGCAAGTTACTCCTTACAAAACTAGGAGACATTTCTTCCTTTTCATACACCACTAAACCAAGGATTTGAACGGTTAAGACACTTGTCCAAGGGCATTACAGCTTCTGAATGGTGGCTCCTAGATTTGATACTGGACCTTACACATCTTAAGGTCCATAAACTAAAACATCCTGGTTTTTGCCTTTCTATTTTCATCCTAAGCAGAGTTTCTAAAACTTGGTTGCACAAGAATGATTTGGACTCTGTTAAAAATCCTACTTCCTAGGGACTGAGGGGTATACCTCAGTGGGTGAGCACTTGCCCACCATGCATGAGGCCCTGGGCTTGATCCCCAGTACCAAATAATAATAATAATAATAATAATAATAATAATAATAATAATAATAATAAATTTAAATTTAAATTTTAAAAAAAATTCTAATCCTTAGGCCTGGGAGTTGACATCGAAGGTCTGGAGGGGATTTTTTTTTTTTTTAAGTAAGCATCTCAGGTAATTCATATGCAAGCCAGATACAGACTACGCTGGAATGTCTGATCTAGGTTTTATATAGGATTTATGTGTGGAAGATGCCCTTGGCCCCAAATATCTGTTGAGCCAGCTGGAGACATGGAGACACTTATCTCTTTACCTCCTACTTTCCAGAGAGGGACCTTTGGACTTTGGCCAGTTGGGTTGGGGAGTGGGCTTTCATTGGCATCCCAGCAGACCCTTGCAGGAGCTGGAGCGACTGACCTTCCCTTGGGGACCTCTTGATTCTTTCTTGATCCGTCCCCAATCCCCCAGGTCACAAATTCTGAAAAGAGGATAAAATGGTTCTTTGCTGTCAAAATGACCCACTTTTAGGGCTGAATTTTTGCAGAATGGCCAAATGCTGCAGCAACTATCAGCCCTGTCTCCTTCACAGCCTGCTTGAAAAAGATCATTAAAAACTCACTTATCTGTTGATCTGGCTCTCAGCTGCAGGATGCCTTCTGCTACTGAGGCTCCTAATGGCAGCTTTGAAGTCCAGTGCAAGCGTGAATTTACTGTTTTGTAAAGACTAGATTCCTGAACAGGTCATAAATTACCTTGTTAGACAAAGGCTTCTGGGGAAATGTAATGTGTTGAAATCCTTCAGTGGGTGATTATCCTAACACATTGCTGGCAGAACAAATAGCTGGCACACAGACACCCAAATCCTACAGCTGCCAAACTCTGAGGACGACAGCCAGGCCAGGCTTTGAAATCCTAGTTAAACCTTTTTCCTAGGTGAGAAAGGGAGAAAGAAAAAAAAGAAAAAACTAGCATTCTTAAAAATTGGTTTCCCATTCCTGGTCTTCATTGATATAAGTTTGGTTTGGGGATCCATTCAAATATAGATAATTACAATGAAATGGATTTTGGTGGTTTAATTCTCCTGGGATACAAGGATGGTCCTTTTAATTGTGAGTCCATCATCTTTCCTACCTCGCTACGTGGCCTTCCCAGAGTTAAAAATCTCACAATGAGCTCTTTGACGCTGGTCACTGATTGGTGAGAGTTGTAGCCACCTCTTTTCTCAGACATGTTCTGAAACACCAGTCTCAAGAAGCTTGCCATCCTCTTTTCTCTCCTAAGACAGTTTCTGCTATTTATAGCTAAATAGAAGGGCTTAAATAGACTTGAAATGCAAACTGAAAATAAAATGTCAACACCTGAACTATAATCTTTCTTTTATTTTATTTTATTTCAGTACTGGGGACTGAAGCCAGGGGCATTCTACCTTGGAGCTATACCCCCATCCCTACTTTTTATTCTTTATTTTGAAACAAGGTCTCACTAAGTTGTGGAGGGCCTCACTAAGTAGCTGAGGCTGGCCTCGAACCCGGATCCTCTGGTCTCAGCTTCTCAAGTACTGGGATTACAAGCGTGTGCCACTACGCCCGGCTATAATATTTCCTTTAGGATGATGTTGTGAAATGTGATTAGGAAAGTAACATATGCTCATTGTAGGGAAAAAAAGAAAGGAAGGAAGAAAGGAATAGAGAAAGAATGAAAGAAAGGGGTAAATAAAAACTGTCCCCCACTCACCAAAAAGAGCTACCATGTACATTTTTGCCAAAGAAAAAAGAAAAACCATGAGCTTATACTAGGCAGAGTACTTTGTATTGCTCTTCCATGTGACTAAGTGTCACTGACATCTATTCATGCAATTGCAAATTGCTCTACATCTTTCCAATGACTGTAAGGAATACATACCCTTAGGTTTATGTTAAAAAACATAAACCTAAGGGTATGCACTTTGTTAGAAGAAAGTGCTAGTTTTTCTCAAACATTTGCTTGATTTAAGGTTGTGAAATATAATTAACTTCCTCCCTGTGGGTTAAGGGTATCATTAATCCCTTAAAAATACTTAGTGAGCTCATATGATATGCCAGATCCTGGTCAAGGTGCTAGGGTGATAGCCTGCGTAAAACAGACAAAAATCCTTGTCCTCCTGGAGCTTCATGGGAGAGTAAGAATATGCCTTATTTTATTTTTGTTTGTTTGTTGTTTGATGCAGGGGATTGAACTCAGGGGCATTCTATCTCTGAGCTACACCCCCAGCCTTTTTTATTTTTTTATTTTGAAACAGGGTCTTGCTAATTTGCTGAATCTCAAATCTGTGACCCTCTTGTCTCGGCCTCCCCAGTACTGAGATTACAGACATTTGCCACCATGCTTGGCTCTGTTTTATTTTATTTTAATTCATGAACTAGTTACCTTTTATAATTGAAGATATTGGTTGTATATGGCAAACTCTCATCAAAGGACACTGATATCATTAAAATCCTTAGGAATTAATGGTGGTTACTATTGAATTCTGGGTCTGTTTTTTAAATTTCTTATTTATTTATTTATTTATTTATTTATTTATTTATTTATTTATTTATTTATTTATTTATTTTGCGGTACTGGGGATTGAATTCAGGGGCATTCTACCTCCGAGCTATACCCCCAGCCCTATTTTTTATTCTTTATTTTGAAACCGAGTCTCACTAAGTTGTGGAGTGCCTCACTAGGTAGCTGAGGCTACATTTCTTTTTTATATCCCATCAAGCATGGGACTTGGTAGACAGTAAGGACTCAATGAATATTGATTTATTTTATATGATTTTATTGATGCATTATAGTCTCATTTCCTAATGTAAATCATGTTGACAGTGACATACAGGCACATAGTACTTGGTGGGCCCCCCTTCCCAGCTCCCTCTCCACCCCCCCTTCCTCATACAGAGTACTGAGATTGACAATGATATTTTCACATATGTATACAAAGTTGATGGTAGTAATTTCTTCAATGATCCTCACTCTTCCCTCTCCTCTTCCCCTTGACCACCTCCCTGGCTCCCACTGAGGTTTCTCCTCCATTATCTGGAGTACCTCTGGTATCCCAATTACTCCCTAGTTCACGCATATTAGAGAAAACATATGGCCCTTCACTTTCTATGACTTGCTAATCTCACATAACATAATGTTCTCTAGGTCCTTCCATTTTCCAGCAAATTATATATATATATTTTGTTCTTGATTACTAAGTAGAATTCCATTGTGTGGATATCTCATAATTTTGTAATCCATTCATCTATTGATGGACACCTAGGTTGGTTCCATAATTTGGCTATTGTCAGTTGTGCTGCTATGAACATAGATATACATATATTACTATAGTTCTCTGATTTCAGCCCTTTGGAAAGATATTCAGGTATATTCAGATCACATGGTGGATCCATTCCCAGTTTTCTGAGGAATCTCCATACTGACCTCCATAGCAGCTGAACTAGTTTGCAATTTCACCAACAGTGTAGAAGAGTTCCAATTTCCCTACCTCCTCACCAACATTTATTGTGTTTTTTTACTTCTTGATGATTGCCATTCTGATTGGGGTCAGAGGGAATCTCAGTGTAGTTTTGATTTATATCTCTCTGCTTACTAATGGTGTTGAACATTTTTTCATGTATTTATTGGACATTGGTATCTCTTCTTTTGTGAAGTGTCTATTTAGTTCAATTGCCCATTTCTTGACTTTTTTTTAGTGTAAAGTGTTTTAAGTTCTTTGTGTATTCTAAATATTAGTCCTTTACCAGAGGGATAACTCACAAAGATCTTCTCCCATTCTGTAGACTTTCTCTTTAGACTCTTGATGGTTTCCTCAGATGAGCAGAAACTTTTTAGTTTAATGCCATCCTATTTATTAATTTTTTTTAATTTCCTGAAGAAGTTTCTACCTGTGCCTATATGTTATATGTTGGAGTGTTGGATCTACCCCTCATCTAGTAGCTTAAAAGACTCTGGTCTAATTTCTGGGTCTTTGCTCCATCTTGAGTTGACTCCTGTGTAAGGTTAGAGATAAGAATTTAGATCCATTTTTCTACACCATTTGTTTAATGAGTTTTTTCACCACCATTTGTTGAAAAGGCTGTCTTTTCTCCAACATAAGTGTTTGGCACCTTTGTCAAAAATCAAGTGGCTATAAGTGTGTGGATTTGTTTTTGTGTCTTATATTCTGTTCCATTAGTCTATGTGTCTGCTTTTGTGCCAATACCATGCTATTTTTGTTACTATAGTTCTGTAGTATGATTTGAAGTCAGGAATTGTGATGCCTCCTGCATGGTTCTTATTACTGAGAATTATTTTAGCTATTCAGGGTCTTTTGTTTCTCCATATGAAATTCACAACTGATTTTTCTAGGTCTATGAAGAATGACATTGGTATTTTGATAGGGATTGCATTGACTCTGTAGACCACTTTTGGTAGAATGGCTATTTTGATAATATTTATTCTGACTATCCAAGAGCAAGGGAGATCTTTCCATCTTCCAAGATCTTTTTTAATTTCTTTCTTTAGAGTTTTGTAATTTTCATTGTAGAGGTCGTTCACCTCCTTGGTTAAGTTTATTCCTAGGTATTTTATTGTTTTTTTTTTTTTTTTTTTTTTTTTTTTTTTTTTTTTTTTTTTTTTTTTTTTTTTTTTTTTTTTTTTTTTTTTGTGGTACTGGGGATTGAACTCAGGGGCGTTCTACCTCTGAACTATACCCCCAGCCCTATTTTTATTCTTTATTTTGAAACCGGGTCTCACTAAGTTGCGTAGTGCCTCACTAGGTAGCTGAGGCTGGCCGTGAACCCGGATACTCTGGTCTCAGCCTCCCAAGTGCTGGGATTACAAGCGTGCGCCACCACGCCCGGCTTATTTTATTGGTTTTGAGGTCATTGTGAATGGAATTGTTTCTGAAATTTTTTCTCAGTGTATTCATGGTTGGCATATAGAAAATCTACTGATTTTTTTAGGTTGGTTTTGTATCCAGCTACTTTGCTGAATTTGTTAACCAGCTCTCATAGTCTTTTGGTTTGAGTTTTTTGGGTCTTCTAAATATAGGATCATGTCATCTGCAAATAAAGATAATTTTAATTCTTCTTTTACTATTTGAATTCCTTTTATATCCTTCCCTTGTCTTATTGCTCTGGCAAGAGTCTTGAGAACTATATTGAAAAATAGTGGTGATAGTGGACATCCTTGTCTTATTCCTGATTTTAAAGGGAATTCCCACAGTTTTTCCCCATTCATTGTACTTTTTTTTTTTTTTTCGGTACTGGGGATTGAACTCAGGGGCATTCTACCTCTGAGCTATACCCCCAGTCCTATTTTTTTATTCTTTATTTTGAAGCAGGGTCTCGTTAAGTTGTGGAGTGCCTCACTAGGTAGCTGAGGCTGGCCACGAACCGGGATCCTCCAGTCTCAGCCTCCCAAATGCTGGGATTACAAGCGTGTGCCACCATGCCCAGCTAGTTTTTCCCCATTCAATATGATGTTGGCGTTGGGTTTATTGTATAATGCCTTAATGGTGTTGAGGTATGTTCTTTCTATTTCAATTTTCTTCAGTGTTTTTAACATGAATAGCTGTTGGATTTTGTCAAAAGTATTTTCAGCATCTATTGAGATAATCATGTGATTTTTGTCTTTAGTTTTATTTATGTGATGAATAACATGTATTGATTTGTGTATCTTGGACCAGCCTTGCATTTCTGGGATGAAATCAACTTGGTCATGGTGTGAAATTTTCTTGATGTAATTTTGAATGTGCATGACTAATATTTTGTTTAGAATTTTTGCATCTATGTTCATCAATTATATTGGTCTGTAATTTTCTTTTCTTGAGGGATCTTCATTCAGTTTTGGTATTAAGGTGATACTGGCCTTATAGAAGGAGTTTGGAAGAGTTACATCTCTTTCAATTTCATGGAATAATTTGTGAAGTATTGTGCTTAGTTCTTCTGTAAAGGCTTTGTAAAATTCAGCTGGGAATCCGTCTGAACCTAGGCTTTTCTTGGATGGATGACTTTTTATTGCTATTTCTATCTCTCTGCTTGCAATTGGTTGGTTTATGTTTTCTATATCTCCTTGGTTCAGTTCAGGTAGGTTGTATATTTCTAGAAATCTGTTGATTTATTCCATGTTTTCCAGTTTATTGGAATATAAATTTTCAACATAGTTTTTGATGATCCTCTGAATTTCCCCACTGTCTATGATGATGTCTGCTTTTTCATTTCTGATTTTAATTTGGGTTGATTCTCTCTTTCTTTTGGTTAGATTGGCTAGGGTTTCTTAATCTTGTTAATCTTTTCAAAGAATCACCTTTTTGTTTTGTTGATTCTTTGTATTATTTTTTGTTCTCTATTTCATTGATTTCTGCTCTGATTTTAATTATCTCCTATCTTCTAATGGCTTTAATATTAGACTGCTTCTGTTTTTCTAGGTCCTTGAGATGTGCCCATAGGTTTTTTTTTTTTTTTTTAATGTGGGCATTTAGTGCTATAAATTTTCCTCTTAAAACTGCCTTCAGTATGTCCCTTAGATTTTGGAACATCATCTCTTTATTTTCATTTAATTCTAAGAATTTTTTATTTCTCCCCTTATTTCTTTTCTGATCCAATCCTCGTTGAAGAGTGTATCATTCAGTCTCCATGTATTTATGCAATTTCTTTTGGTCTTTCTATTGTTGATTTTTACTTTCACTTCATTGTGATCTAAGAAGATGCAGGGAACTATATACATTTTTAAAATTTGCTGGTACCTACTTTGTGGCCCAGAATGTGATCTATTTTGAAGAAGGTTATTGTGAGCAGCTGAGAAGAATGTGTATTCAGCTGTTGTTGGTTGAAATATTTTGTATATGTCTATTTGGTTGATAGTGTTCTTTATGTCTGGAGAGTCTTCACTCATCTTTTTGCACTAGATCAATCTAGTGGTGTGAGTGGTTTGTTGAAGTCTCCAAATATTATTGTATTTGAGTCCATTTGAGGCCTGATGTCCTGAAGAGTTTGTTTTATAAAAATGGGTGCACCCACATTTGGGGCATAAATGTTTACTATCATTATATCTTCTTGTTGGATTGTTCCTTCTATTAATAAGAAGTGACCCACTTTGTCTCTTCTAATGTGTTTTAGCTTAAAGTTTGTTTTGTCAGATACGACCATTGCTACTCCTGCTTGTTTTCCATCTTCATTTGCATGGTATATCTTTTTCCATCCTTTCATCTTTAGTGTATGGATATCTTTGGCTGAAAGGTGAGTTTCTTGCATGCAGCATATAGTTGGATTATGTTCTTTAATCCACATTGCCAGTCTATGCCTTTTGATTGGGGAGTTAAGACTTTTGATGTTTAGTGTTATTATTGAGATATGGTTTTTGTTTCCTGTCAGTTTGAGTGATTCCTGTTTTCTGAGTGATTCTTATTACTTTTCCCCTGAATGTTACCCATTTTTCTGTTCTCACTCCTTTTATGATTCTTTCCTTGGACTCTATGTTAGTAATTCTTATTCTTACGTGGCATAGGGAAGTCTGTCGTTGATCTTGTCTTGCTGGTGTTCTGAATGTCTCCTGTACATGAATATCCACCAAGTCTTTTTCTATGTTTGGGAAATTCTCTGATATTATTCCTCTGAAGAGTTTTCTGATACCCCTGGTTTGTGCTTCTAGACTGCCTTCAAAGCCTACTATCCACAAGTTAGGTCACTTCATATTATCCCATATTTATTGGATATTCCGGTCATGTTCAGGTATTGTCTTCTTTATATTGTTGACTGTGTATTCAGTTTTGAATTAACTGTCTTCCAAGAATGATGCTCTGTTTTCCATGTAGTCTACCCTTCAAGAGGTAGTTTCTATTGCTGTCTTTAATTCATTTATTGACTCCTTCATTTTACGCAAAGCCTCTTTTTGGTTCTTACTTAGGACCTCAATTTATCCATTTATATGCTCTTTCATTTCCTGTACACTTTCTTTGAGGCATTTGATCATATTGAAGATCAAAATTTGGAATTCTCCTTCTGGCATTTCCTATAGGTCAGTATTTGTGATTTCCCTTGTTGTTGAGTTGTGGGAGTTTATTATTTCCTTGCTGTTCTTCATTCTCATGTTTTCAGAGTTCTCAGGTTTGTATTGTCTTGGCATCTTCTTCCTCTTTGTGTGTGAGTCCTGTGTCTATTTGTTATCGCTTTATAATAAGGCCTATGCTGGGTGTATATATTTGCCTCTAAAAATCTATCTTGTATAACCAAATTTTTCATTTTGTCCTCCAGAACCTCTTTAACAAAACATAATTCTTAGTGCAGGCAAACAGGAGTCTCTGAATGGCTGCAGGCCACCATGCTCTCCAGTCTCATAGGGACAGAGACTATGATATTCTGTCCAGAGCCTGCTGTCTGCTGGTTGGGATTTAATACCCCACAGACACAACCACCGCTCTGCTGATTGTGAATCCATTAAATTGCAGAGCACTGACCTCCGGTCTCTGTGGCCAGTGGGCCTAAGCTCAGCTGGGCCAGTGATTGCTATGTTCTGAGCTTGTGGCTGGCTCACTGAGCTTTGATGGCCCGAGACACCACTGCTGATCTGCTGGTTGCAATCATGTGGAGCACTGTCAGTCACTGGCAGTTGCAGAAACTGCTGGAGGAGAGAGTGTTGAGTTCCAGCCTGTAGCTATGATCACATGAACCCCTGCTGGCCCCTGGCCTCCCTGCTTTCAGAGTCCAACCCCTGGCAGGGAGAAATTGTACTGTTCTGAGCCTGAGGCTTGGGTGGCTCAGTTATTTAGCTCCAGGGATACCACTGCTGCTCTGGGCACCTGAGATCATATAAGCCCTTATTGGCCTCTGGCATTGATGCTTATAATGCTCAAACACATCCAGGTGCAAGTTTGCAGCTTTCCAAGCCTACAACTCAGTAGGCTGAGTTATTTTACTCCATAGACACCAGGGCTGGTGGTCCTGTGGTGATTACTGGTGACTCTGCAAAGGCACAGTGAACTGTAGACTCTAGATCCCTCGCCCAAATGTCCTTAGGGGCTGTCTGCTAATTCAAGTTTCTGCTGTGTTCTAATGTAGCCCCCAATCCTACCTCCACATGGGGTGATTTGTAAACTCACAGACCCTGTGAATCTGTCCGTTGCCATGCAAGTCCCTTTGGCCACACAGGGTGGTTTCCCATTGGGATAGTTTATTAACTCATGGTCTCGATGAGTGTTGCTCAGGTGCCTACAGGTGGAGATGGGTTCAGTTGCAGCTACAGGATCTAGCTGGGGCGTCTGGGTAGTCAGGTCTTTGTTGAGTGGGGAGAGAAAAGTGTAACTGCTTTTGATGATGGTCTGTAGTCACTGGCTTGACAAGATTCTGCTGCTGCTTCTTTGCTGGGGTTCGTTTCTGGCAGCCCAGGTCTGACAGCTGCCAGCCCTGCAGAGGCTCCGCAAGATGGTGCCACCACCGCTCTCCACTCACCAGGTAAGACACAGGGAGCTCCTTTCAATCCTCTGTCCTCTCTTCTGCCTCCAATTCTACTGCATTTCAACTGTAGTTGTTCTGTTGAGTTTTGGCTGCTTTTTTTCTCTTGCCAAGAAGCAATATTCCTGCTGGTTGAGTTCTAAGTCTCAGAGTGCTGCCTGAAACATGTTGTCTCCCTCTCTTCTGCCATCCTTAATCCAATAAATATTGATTTAATGATTAGTAGGTGTGTCAAACATTATCAAAGTTAGTTTATCAAATGTTAGGAATTCCTAGAATTCAGGAAGAGGAATAAAACCTAAAACACCCATGGTAGCTCTTCTCTCCTGGGAGAGGGTGAATTGCATCAGACAGCTTTGCAGGGAGTCCCCTGGAAGCCTGAGTTTTCTCCTTGTGGGCAGAGTGCTATGGTCAAGTTCCAGAGACATTCTAATCATTGCACTACAATGTGCCCCCTGGAAAGAACAGGGCCAGCTCAGCTGCATGTGCAAACATTCTCAGATAAGGAAAGTGAATTGGTTTATTAATCTCAGCAGCAGAAGAAACAGTTATTTCCAGAGAATCATGGGCTTTGGGGAATACATTAAAGTATATGCTGCCTCAGACCAAAACATAGGTTTGATATATGTGATATTCAGAGTCTCTGAAACTAGAAAAAGCAGAGATTAGATCGAGTTTTTTTTTTTCTTTTTAATTTGTTAGATTTGTGTCTGATGCCTACATTTTGACAGACAATTAGCAGGTCATATAGAGTACCTGGAAGTCACTGAAATATTACAATTTATGGATCCCTGGCTCTGGATGGTAGTCTGTATGTTAAGAGTCATCCTGAAGTTGGATGCTGGCATCCAACTCTCTGACACTTAGAAAAATAACATAGAAAATGTATGGATTTGCTTTAAGGGAGGACTGAATAAATACATGTGTTTTGTGGGAATTGAAGCAATAAATCTGTTATTTTTGTTAAGGTCTGATAAACACTTTTGGAACAGAATGGAAAGAGGGGGATTTTCTGAATTAGAGAGGGTAGAATAAAATATGTAAATGTCATTAAAATAATATTAATGAAGCCTAGCTGGCTCATGAGGAGATTTTGACCTCCTGTAGGAATGCAGAAGAGACCACTAGTGGTTTGATGATCAAGACTTCCTTCACAGAAGAGGGAAATGCATTGAGATCCACTTCAGGTCAGTTCTGTCATCTCTCTCCTGACTTTTGTGCAGCATCAGGCAATAATAACCAACTTCTCTGTCAAAATGGGAGAGTTTATTAGTCAGCTTTCTATCACGATAATGAAATACCTGAAATGATTAACTTATAAAGAAAAAAGGTAGATTCTGGCTCATAGTTCTCATGGTTCCAGTCCATGACCAAGGGCCTCACTTCTTTGAGTCTGTGTCAAAGCACACATCGTGGAAGGAATGAATGGCAGAGCAAACCACTCACCTCATGAGTCAGGAAGCAAAAGAGAAAGAAGAGACTGGGGTCCTGCTATGCCTGTTGAGGGTACAACCTGAATGATCTAAGGACCTCCCACTAGGCCCTATCTTCTAAAGTTTCTACCTCCTAATAATGCCACCCTGGGGACATGCCTTTAACATTTGGATCTTTGAGGAGTACTTATCCAAATCACAGCAGGGAATCACAGCTGATGAGTCACAGAACTACAGTTCAGGCCTAGGGTCTGTGCTGCAAATCTTTGTCTCTTTATCTAGTGGTCAAAGGGGAGACCACTGCAGCACAAGCCTGGGTTTAACACTCAATAGCACCATTACTTGGCTAAGTTCCCTCTCAGTTAGACAAGAAAAAATTCAAGGGAAATGTTCTCTTCTGAGTAGAAGCCCACAGATAATGATCAGTAAAGCAGATTTTCTTCAGATCAAATGAGTCTTCGAAGCTTTTTTTAAGCTCGTAGGCATGCTGACTCCAGGCCCCTCAAACCTTTCCATGTGGCTATTTTGCACACACAGCAGATTCTCCGTATTGAAAACACACTCTATCAAGTGAACTAAACAGACACTTCATAAAAGAAGGAACATAATGGCCAATAAATATAGGAAAAAATGTTCAACATCATTAGCAATCAGAGAGATGCAAATCAAAACTACTCTGAGATTTCACCTAACCCCAATTGGAATGGCAATTATTAAAAACACAAACAGTAAAAATGTTTATTATTTAATAATAATAAAAATAATGAATGTTTGTTATTATAATAAATGGAAAACAGTGTGGAGGGTCCTCGGAAGAATGAGAATGAATCTACCATATGACTCAGCTCTACCACTCTTGGATATCTACCCAAAAGAATTGAAACCAGACTACCATAGTAATGCATGCACATCTATGTTTATAGCTGCACAATTCATGATTATCAACTAGGGAACCAACCAAGCTGTCCATCAGCAAATGAATGGATTACAAAATTATGGCATATATACACAATGGAATTCTACTCAGCAATAAAGAAGAACAAAATTATGTTATCTGCAAGAAAATAAATGGAACTGGAGACTATTATGCTAAGTGAAATTAGTCACAAAAAGTGAAAGGTCAGATGTTCTCCCTTATATGAGGAATCTAGGGAGAAATTGGGACACAGGCGGGACTCTAGACAAGGGAGGAGAAACCTTAGTGGGGTGAAGGAGGGGACCTGAGGGAGACAGGAGGAGGAGGAAGACTTGAAGAGGGAAACACTTCAATGGACATGATATACAAACACAAACTTATCAAAGCCAATCACTGTGTTGAGCATGGGAAGGTGGGGAAGTAGAGGGAGTAGGGTAGAAATTGGGGGAGGGCTCGACAAGTGCTGTGTGCATGTATGCCCCTCTCACTCTGAACTTCATCAAGATATATGACATCAAGATGTATGATTAAATGCACCAATAAAAAAAGATGAAAAAAAGAAAACACACCCTATGCACTTCATAAACCCAGCTGGGATTGTTGGTGCCACCTGCTGCTATCCCCATGTCCCATTAGATGGTGAGCTCTGGGAGGGTCGTGCTGTGTTAGCTTCATGCATTGTCATACCCTTCTGTTAATCTGTCTTTCACTAGTTAAATTACAGACCCCAGCCTAAGACTATAAAAGAAAGAAGTTTTGTTCCCTTCTATATTTTTCATATGCAGTGATTGTGCAATTCAGCCCCTGCATTCCTATTTAACCATGTTCTTTCTGAGAAACATCTTTGTCAAAGGAAAGCTTCATTTTTTTAGTAGACTTGTCACCGTAACCCTTAAAAGTAAATGAAGTTTTTACTATTGGGAAAAAAAGAAAAGAAAACCCCTACATATAACTGACCAATAAGTTACTATACTAGAATGTCCTTCACATCTATAGGAAAATCGTAGTCTGCTGCTTTCACTCATGTCTGTCTGGGAACAGAAACAATTCTGGAGCTAGATGGAGTTCTTCCCGAAAAAAGGGCATCCACTGAGGTGACTTAGGGACCGAACCAGTGTGGCTAAGAGAATGACTGGGATTGATTCTCCAGTAAGCTTCTGGAATAGAGTTGGGAAATACCTGGAGGAAAAGTGGGTAGGGGTAAGGGGCTTAACCTCTAATCAAATCTTAATCTTCTGCCTTGTGATCTGCCTAACCCAGCTTAAGTCTGTGGGCATTTTTCAGGAATACCTAAGGCTGCAGAATTTTCTGTTTCCCATGGCACTGGAGCATGTACCTTCCAATTTCTGACCATTCCTTATTCCCAGCAGAAGAAAAACAACAACTCTCTCCTTCCCCATTCCAACCTGCTTCCTTCCTTCTCCCTCCTCTCTGATCCATTCAAAAACTTTTTAAAAGCCAGGTACCATGGCATCCACTTGTAATCCCAGTAATTGGGAGACTGAGGCAGGAGGATCACAGGTTTGAGGCCAGCCTCAGCAATTTAGTGAGACCCTGTTTCAAAATAAAAAAAATAAAAGGACAGGTGGTATAGTTCAGAAGTAGAATGCCCCTGGGTTCAGTTCCTAGCACCAAAACAAAAACAAAAACTTTAAAAAATAATGTCAACAAACCAATTTGCTTCATTTTCAGGGCAGCAGAATTGTGGTTGTTTTGTTTTGTATGACAAAGAGAAGGTGTCTGGTCACTACATTTATACCCATTGTCATATCAACACCATAAGAAATTCCTGTTATCCCTGTCTCAAGTTGGGGATTTTTACCTAATTTCTAGAAACTAGAGTTTTGAGGATATGTGAAGATAGGGAAAATCTGAATCCCTCAAAAAGCCTAGATTATTAACCAATAGGCTCAGTTTTAAGTTCCTGGAGAATTTTAGTCTCATCTATCTTCAGAAAGAGAATTTTTTTCTCAGATTCTGAGTGAATTGGTCCTGTCTGTAGGTTCTTACCTGAAAACTTTAATTTAAAATTTTCCAGTCTCTCAGTGCGGTTCGTAACTCCTCCTGTGATGGGTCCTTCATCTCTCCTGTCCTCCCTGAGGTTTCTGGGTGTCAGTGAGGAAAGTCTAAGGATATCCTGCAGACACTGGGAGGTCATGTTAGTGGCAGCATTGCCGTTTAGTCAATTCCTTCTGAAGGCGTGGAAGCCCTGGTCACCAGCCTGCCTTTGCTTGGCAAATGATGAAGATAATGAAAGCAAAGGCACAGAGCCGGGGGACAGTCTGGGAGCGTCTCTTCCTGCCACCTGTTTGGAGAGCTGGTGTTATTCTCTATCTTTCAAGGGCTGGCAGACTGTGTGAACTGGGCCTTGGCCTCCAAACAACCAAATCCTAGAGCAAAACTGGGTTGGAAGATGGATGAAGGAAATGCTTTGAAACAATATTGCTTTCTCTAATTAGTGCAGACAGAGAGGCCCTGAGGAGCACAGACTGACCTCGGCCTTGCAAGGCTCAGGTAATTTCTCAGAAGTAGCAGTGGCCAGAAACCTTTTCACTTTGTACAGGCTGGTCTGGATATCTTGAAAGAATCTCGTTTCCTTTGACCTAGGGTGCTTCTGAGTGTGTGGTCGGTTGAAATGGGGTAGAAGAGTCTTGAAGACAGCCTTTCTAATGGTTCTTTGGGGTCTATTAGGATCTCTACCCAGAAAAATTTGCATTCCTAGGTCCTTTCTGTGGGAGATTCCACTCGGAGGCCCAGGCTGCCTTGTGCATTACTTGTAAGCATTTACTCAAAGTGTAATTTTCCTACATTACCTTTGCATACTGTGGAGGAGAAAAAGTAAGAATGCTTACTATGATCTAAGCCTTTATCACACCCAGGGCTTTGGAAGACAGAAATTATCATCACAATACTATGAAAGAGAAAACTGAGGTTCTCAGAGGCTTAGATACCTTCCAAAGCCCTTCAGCAGGTGTCTTATAGAGGCAGTATTTGCATACAGGCTTGTCTGGCTCTCAGCTACTGGTACACTATCCTGTCTCCCTTGAAAAGGTGTAGTTGATGCTAGGGCTCGGTAGTACACACCTGCAATCCCAGTTTCTCAGGAGGCTGAGGCAGGAGGATGGCAAGTTAGAGGCTAGCCTGGGCAGCTTAGTAAGAGCTCTCTGTAAAGAAAAATACCTGGGCATGTAGCTCAGCAGTAGAGTGCCCCTGGGTTCAATCCCAGTGCTAAAAAAAAAAAAAAGAGGGAAGAAAGGAGGAGATGGTTGATATGAGACACACGTGTGAAGCAACCTCTTGAGATCAGCTTTGCCTTAAAAGCTAGAAGCAACAAAGACTGCGCAGTATACATTTTACAGTGGCCCTTTGAGATCTCAGGACTGACAGTTTAGCAGGGCAGAAATAAATTAGCAATCAGGTGTATCAGATCCTAGTTGAACTTTAATACTCCCTGACCACAAGAACTTGAGAAAATCCCCTGAATTTGCTGAGCTGACTTCCTCATCTGGATAATGGAGAAAATATTACCTGCTCTTTCCACTTATGGGATGGGTCTGAAGGAGCTTTGTGGGCTGAAAAGTACTTTACCAACCTAAGAACCTCCTGGATGAGACATTTTCGGAAGAGAGCTGTGATTATGGAGTACTTTGGGCATACTTTATTTTCTCATCATAGGTTAAGCATGTGTTTTTAGGTGTTTTAAGCCTTCATAGAGTCTCATAAGTACAGGACAGTGAAGATGTCCCAGGCTTTTTAATGTCTGAGTTATCACAAAAGAAATGAACACCAATCCTTTGTATTTAGTAGGAAAGACAACTTCTTTGAAAGTCTTTTCTTGGTGGGTATTCTTGGCTCAAATGCTTCCCAGTCTAGTTAGATAAAAAATTTAGTCTGACCTTCTTTTGTGTTGTTTATTGGCCAATACGTTTCATGCCTCATTTGCCTTCAAACTCACATTTTTATTCATCAGTGTTTGTTCTGCCTGTGTACACACACACACACACATACACACACACACACACACACACACACACACACACACACATAAAAAACCTCTGCACTTTAAGCACTGGCCATGTGATAAGATATTTATTTTTTTTATTTTGCCAGGCTGTATTATTTCTACCCATTGTTTTAAAACAAAGAGCAAAGGAAAAATAATGAATTTTGCTTCAAATGAGCAGCCTCTGAATGCCTAAGATGGTGAGGGTCAGTTTCTACTCCCTGCAAACATTTTAATTATGAGCAGCCTGAATCAGGGCGGCCGCCCCTGACCTGCGGCCTCTTCCCCATTCCCATGTACGCCGATGGGTGCCGTCCACAGCACCATCCTTCAAGTGAGTCAGTAATTCTGTCCTGCCCTCCCAGCAGGCAGGGCGGCTGGAGCTGGGCTGGTTTCCTGGCGATTAATGAACACAGGAGCACGTAATTATGGAATTCCTTAAGAGGACTCCTCTGTAAGCAAATGGAGAATTCATCTCCTCTTCTTACTGTTCGCACATCTAAGACAAAACTTGTCAGATTTGGGGATTTTAACTTCTTTATTAGGAGTCTTCATAGAGTATTTATTTTTGAACTGTCATAAACTTACTTTAAAACTTTTAACAGCAGAAGTAAAAGGTAAAGTTAATCACACTTCTTATTTCATTTATTCCCTCATTCCTTGCTCCTATTCCCTTACAAACGTGCACAGGTAACTATTTCAATGTGCTTACTCTATATCGTGTGTGTGTGTGTGTGTGTGTGTGTGTGTGTGAGTCAGCTTTCCATTGCTGTGACAAATACCTGAGATAAGCACCTTCTGAGGAAGAAAGCTTTGCTTTGGCTCATGGTTTCAGAGGCTTCTGTCCATGGTTGCTTCACCCATGAGCCTGTGGTGAGGCAGCACAGCACGGAGGGGCACGTGATGGAGAAAGCTGCTGCCCTGTAGTGGCCAGGAAGCAAAGAATCAGAAGATAGTAGTAGTGCCATCAGCTGGCCATCGATGCTTTAACACACAAGCCTTTGGAGGACACTTCAATTCCAAACTACCATAGGTATGTGTGTGTGCGTGCATGTGTGCATGTGTCTGTGTTCTGGTAAATGGCTGTGAGCTTTCATCATTGATTTTTCTCTGTATCATCTCTTCCTCAGGAGATTTCAGTTTACCTTAGATATGCTTTGTTCTCTGACAAGTGAATTACATGTGTCACACTCAAATTTTCCATGTTCACCTGGAAATGTGGGCAGAGTTTCCAGAAATTCCATCTCAATGAGTCTTTTACCAGACCTCATCTACCTGTAGATCATCACAAGCTTGCTGTCACTATCCATTCATTACAGAAGAGGAAATGGATCCCTACATGTGACAAAACGGAGATGTGGAGAGGTCTGAGTGATAGTATATGAGGCTAGAAATATAGACACTAAGCATGAGCCCTTGAGCAATTTACATAAACCACTCAAAGCCGTGGTTTTCTTACCTATATAATGGACTTAGTATCTGTATCATAGTGTTTAGTTACAATTAAATGAAGTAATGTATTGAAAAGTACCAGAATCACTGTTTGACAGTGGTCAATGGGTATTGGTTGAATCATCAGAATCTTTGTTTGGAGTGGTTTGAAGTTTTCTGTTGAATCCACATACTAGAAAGGAGACCCTAACCTGGGAGGACAGCTAAAGATAGGAATTCGTTATGTTTTTCCCCAAAAGGAAGAAAGAGGTACAAAGACAGCCATAAAACTTTTCAGAGCTACTTAAGGGAGGTGAATTGTACAGAACAGCAGGAACAGCATGAAATTATCTATCTATCTATCTATCTATCTATCTATCTATCTATCTATCTATCTATTTATCATCTATCATCTATTAATCTACCGTCTATCTTAAGATATATTGCTTCTCCTATTGTGGAAACAGAGTTGAACTCTGAGCCAGGAGGTAAGACCTTGATTCCAGGATTCATCTCTGGAGTGTGCTTTCCTCGCCAGTCAGAGAACGTGGATGTTTCCTGGTGGGGCTCTGTGATCCTTCACTGTACTAGACAGATGTGGAACTGTGGAACACAGCACCCTAGCCACCATTACAACCTCCCTTCCCTATTTTCCCACATGCCCTTTGGGATAGGTATCAGACCCTCAAGTTCACTTTCAGTGCTTTCTTTCAAGGAGTACATTGAGTTATTCAATCAGCATTGGCAAGAAAGTGCCACTGTATTGCTAGGAATAAATGGTCATTTCACTTACTTACTTTCAAATTACTTTCAAGAGAGAGCAGATGTAGGCTAGTTAACAGTGACCAGGAAAGGCTGAATTCTGTCTGTGAGCCCAGCTTCATTCTTTGTATTTGAGGTAAAGTCACCCACCTGGGTATGGTGGTGAACACATGTAATCCCAGTACTTGGAAGGCTGAGACAGGAGGATCCCAGGTTCTAGGCTAACCTCGGCAACTTAGCAAGGACCTCATCAGCTCAATGAAACCCTGTTTCAAAATAAAGAATAAAATGTGACTGGGAATGTAGCTCAGAAGTAGAATGCCCCTGAGCCCTGGGTTCAATTCCTAGTACCACCATCAAAAAAAAAAATCTACCTCACACGATATTTACAGGACTGATCATGATGATGCTCACTAAGGCAAAAATATAATGCCTGACTTTTTTTTAAATGATTGTTTCAATGGTTAATAGGAGCCCAATATGACAATGTTTTTGGATAATAGATAACATATATATCTATATGTGAAGAACTAAAATATAGATGTACATATATACATATACATAGATAATAGATCACATTTCATATTTATCATATATCATAGTGAAAAATGGCTTCTCTGGATGACATTGAAAACATAGTTTCTTCTCCCCGCTTCCTGCTATGGTCTTGCACACCTCAGTGGCAAAGGTCTTTCAGGCTTGGCAGTGTCCCCAGATTTCTTAGGCTGGACAAGAAGTTCCTGGTATTTACTCTGCAGCCAGAAAAGGAAACAGACAAGGTTGGGGGAACCTGGGGAGAGGAGTTATTTAGAGCTTGGTTTTCCCACCTCCCAGAGCACTCTCCTCATTTCTTTGCTAGACTAAATGCAAAATAAAGTTGTTAAATGGAACAGGAAAAGGTCATCATTGTTGTTGTGCTGAAGTCTGTGATATTTACCTTCAGATTTGGATGAAGGGGAGGCTGTCTTTTGACCACTAATTGAGGGCGCACTGGAGGGACAGCAAGCAGAATCCTCTGACATTTAATAAGCTAGACCAGATGATTTTAATGAAATAAAATCAGATTTGGGATTTGTCTTTATATATGTAAAATCCTCTATTTTTCCTCCAAAGTTTATTACAATATAATAAAATTATAATCTTTGTATTTATCTAACTGCATTGTGCTTAAGAACACCATCATTGTGCTTAGCAATATTTATTTGAAATTAGGAAATATTTACTTTGCTCTTAAATTCATTCCCCACCCCTATCTTCAGATACAGTAAAGTCAAACATCCTAATGATGAAGAATACCAAGAAGGTATTTAGCCAAATAGCTCTTCCTCTTTGAGGAAGACCATGCCATCACTGCAGCAAGAGGGGAGCTGCCCACCTTCTAGGGTTTGTAGCTCCAGGTCCAGTGTCCCCCTTTCTCACTGCCCACTGTTTCACCCAAGGCAAAGAGTACAGTGATCAGGAAAACCTTTTTCTTCTTAGTCCACTCATTCTGAAGGAGCAGTTCTAGAAAGGTCTTTCCCCTCTGGTGGGAACATCCGGGTTTCTTGCTGCTTTTCCAGGGTCAGAGGATGCTAGAGTTTCACCCCTGAGGTTTTACTTCTAAGGGAGACCTGGGGGATGGAATATTCACTGGGCAGCTTTGGGATGACTTTTAAGTCACTTCTGGCTCTACGCTTCAGAAAACTAAAAGAACAAAAAGGGTTTCTCTTTGACCCAAGTGTTCACATCTTTGTCAAATTGTCACATTTCTGCTTCTGGCTCCCAATAAAACAGCAGGCTTTAATGTCCCATGTCCATGGAGGACCTGGGGTGGTAGAGTGGCCTCTCTCCCAGAGGCTGCACATTCCCCCAAGCCTCCTGGAGCCTCTGTGGGACCCGGGCACAGGGTTCTCTTTGCACTTCTTTCCTTCGGGGGAATGGTTAGGTATGCCATTTAATCAATTTGGGCTCCTAGCCCAGGGGTGTTGGAAGGCAGGTGTTACAGAAGCAATTACTAAGGGCTAGTTACCCCAAATGATTTATAATCTGAGATCTAAAGCAAAAAATTAATTTTCACATGCCAGATCCCCGTCTCCCCCCCCCACCTGCCTCAAATGTGCTGAGTGCAATTAATCTACCTCTGAGCACCTCACCTGCCCATGAGGTGTCTCCTGCCACCGGCGCTGGAAGATATGGCCATAGATCCACACACACACAGCAGGATCCACGTACTAAATCCACACAAAGGGCCATCCTGCCTTTCCCCAGCTCTCATTTTATAATGCTCAGTCTTAAATGACCTTTAAAAAGCCAGATAATATTTTATTTACCTTTTTTCTCCCATTTACTGTTAAATGTTAATGAAGGTAAGAGATTCAGATTCCTGCTAATAAAACATTTTAATTGACTCAAGTGTAGCCCTAACTGTAAATTGGCTACTTTGCACAAACGACCTCCGAGTATCCCTGCCCCCAACTCTGCGGCCTGTGCAATTTTGGAAGTTGGCAACAAACATTTTCTTTGTTCTTTCTAGGCTTCCCAAGCAGCCGGCAGACTTTTGACTCCAGAATGGGCAAAGAGAAGTGATTCCAGATCCCTCACTGAAAAAAGAACAGACTACCCTTCGCCCCTCTTCCTCCTCTCTCTATTGAAATCCTTCAAATCCAGGGCCTGATTGAAGCATTGCCTCCTCAGGAAGCCCCACCAGATCTCTGCTTTCTTCTTACCTTCCTCCAGGTGGCATTTCAACATTTTCTTCTTGACCATTCTTATTTCACCTTCTGTTATAGGAACCTCTGTGACTCTGTTATCTCTATACTTAGATTCAATACCCGTGCATAGTGGTGCTCAGTAAGTGTCTATTAAATTAAATTAAGTGATTTGAGAGAGAGGAAATGAAAGAAGGTTTCACTGGCCTATTCCATACCAATTCTCTAGGGCATTCTTCAAAACATTTTAAAATGTCCGTTCCTGGCTTTCTTAGGCAAAGCCACTCCATATTCATGACTTGTAATAACTTACCACATTAGAGAGTTTCAACAGAGAGCATGACATAACCTATGTTTCTATAGTGATCTGTATTCCTTTATAATCTATATACCTCTCTACTAATCTATACTGCTAAAAATGGGAGTGGTCCTCTGTATAATTTTTATGTAGAAAGAGAAGGAGTGGTCAAAGAAGAAGAGCCTAATTAAGCTGGGGTATCTTGCTGCTGCTCTGATGGACAAAAGACCATCACTGCATGGGTCTAGGATGCCTTTCTGAATCCCAAGAGTTGCTGGTTTGGGACAGCAGATCAATGTTCTCAGAGCTTGCTGCTGATAGCCATGATTCTAGCCAGAGACAGCTCCTGAAGAGAAGAAGAGAACAGGGCTTATGACAAAGACTATTTTGTTGCTGTGTGATCTTGAGTGAGTTGTTTCACTTCTATGGGCCTTGACTTCCTCCTCTATAAAACGGGATAATCGCAGAATCTTCCTCATAAACATATTTTGACAAGTGACTTAAATGCAAAGGATTTGAGTGAAATGTTCTTGGAATAATGTCTGGCACACATTAAATACTCAGTAAATGTTACCTTTTATTACCTTTCCTATTCAGGAAGCAGAAGAAAAGCATGCTAAAAAGAAAAAAAAAGGTTAAATATTCTTTTGCCTTTTTATTTAAAGGACCCCAAACTTTGAAAGAAGAATTCTCTACTTATATCTAAACCAAATCCCTTCACCTCACCCACACTTGCTTCTAGGAACCTTTCAATTCCAGGCCCATTCCAAGAAACAACTCTTCCAGGAAGCCTTCTCTGATGCCTCCCACAATTGTACAGCACTTTGATACCTGTCACAGGGTGTTTCTCCTAAATATGGCCAATACTTAGCTTCCAATTCCTGGGTCTCCTCCATATTACTGCAGCACTTTGACACTGGGTACCTGCCTTCCGATTTGTGAGTCTCTTTCTAATCACTTAAGTCAGTACATCTCAACTGTTTTCCTAGAGAATACATTGTTCCTAAAGCTAAACAAAGATGTTTTGCTGCTGATCTTGAATAATGACCTTCATTTCTCCATTCCCAGAAAAATAAAAATTAATGGATGGTGTTTTCTCAATAGTTTTAGGTTTTCCTCCCATAAATTCCACCCATTTTTTTCAGCACATACCTCCACCCGATTATCTACAACTGTGGCCCTCAATGCTAGCTCACCTGGGTAACATTAGCAGAGATTGCCTGGGCTCCATCCCAGGCAATTACAAGAGAACTTCTAGGGATGGGACCCGAGCATCTATCATGGTTTAAAAGTTCCCAGGATCAAATGAGAAAAGTGTGCAAATATGTTGTTAACAATTTGTACCTAACAAAGATGTAAGCTTACAATGCACGAATTACTACAATAAAAAAAAAGTTCCCCAGGTGATGCTAATATAAGCTGGGGTGACAAACTGAAGCTCAACAATCATCTTCTCTCAGAGAAAGCGATGAACAGTGAGCAAATGTGTGTTCAGTAGAATACGCCTTATCTGAAGTGCTTGGGACCAGAGCTGTTTTGGATTTCAGATTTTGGAATATCTGAGTGAACATAATGAGATATCTTGAAGAAGAGACTCAAGTCTAAACACAGGATTCACTTATATGCCTTGTACAATATTTTTAGAGCATCTTTGTTTTGACTGCAACAAGTCAGGTCAGGTGTACAATGTCCTTCTTATAGCATCATGTCAGCATTCAAAAACTTTCAGCTTTTGGAGCATTTCAGATTCAGATAATTTGAATTAGCCATATTCAACCTATAGTAGAAATTTTTGGAAATAGACAATCTGGCTTAACTTCATGTTTTTGTTGCAGTTTTTGTTGGTACTGGGGACTGAACTCAGGGCCATTCTACTTTTGAGCTACTCCCCCAGCCCTATTTTATTTTTTATTTTGAAACAAGATCAGCCGGGCTTGGTGACAAGTGCCTGTAATCCCAGTACTTGGGAGGTTGAGAAGAGAATTGCAGATTTGAGGACAGACTCAGCAAGTAGTGAGACTCTCACCAACCTAGCAAGACCCTGTTTCCAAATAAGAAATAAAACAGACTTGGGGTGTAACTCAAAGGTAGAATGCCCCTGGGTTTGGTCCCCAGTACCAAAGAGAAAAAGAAAGAAAGAAAGAAAGAAAGAAAGAAAGAAAGAAAGAAAGAAAGAAAGAAAGAAGTGAAAGAGGAAATAGGGTCTCGCTAGGTTGCTAAGCTTGACCTTGAACCTCTGATCATCCTGTCTCAGACTCCTAAGAACTAGGATTATAGGCATGTGCCATTGTGCCTGGCTCATGATTTAACTAAAATATGTTTATGATTATACATTTATATTAAAAAAAAGTAACATTCCTATCTTTGACTTTGTTGTTCCCTGACTGTTTTATTTTAGGTTCTGCTGTTCTGTGGCATGCTCTGGTGCTTTACACCTGAAATTATCCGGCTTCAGCAAAAGAATCTGCCGTTAGCACTCATGCTTACGAAGCTTTCAAAACCATAGGCTCCTGTTAGTGTGCCCTGATCACTGCTAAGTTACCCAGCCTAAGTTTATCAGCATAGCCTGTTGGCCACAAGAGGAACAAGAGGAAACAGTGTGAATGACAGCACAAATACTTCCCCACTGAGAGGGAAAAGTAAAAAACCTACCCTTCCCCCAAGATGGGAGAACTGCAGCATCTTGTATGGAATAAACAGAGCACAGTAACCCTGATCTTCATCTCAACCAATTATACAGAAACTATTTTACATGCAAAGAAATGTGCAGGTCAGGGATATGCACTAAGTTGGAGCATTACCCAAAGTATAATGTCCCTGCTCAAATTGTCTATAGTGCTCAGTGGTTGCTTTAGATCTAGATGATAGTAGAAGCCTTGTCCGTGATCTCTGTGGGGTGGTTTGGGTAAATTCAGAAGCAATATGAAAAGCAATTTGTTTACTGGAATAAAGGTAGAGAAGTTTATTAGGAATTTAAAGAATATTTTATGACCCACTCAATACTTCTTTGTATTTGTCCAGAAAGTGTGATAGGTTTTAGTTAGCAGTTCAATTAACATTTTGGGCCTTTTGATAAATATTTGTAGCATCAAGGCTACTTTTCACAAGTAAAATTCCTCCCACTTCTCACTTTATTTGTTGCTCCAACGATAAGAAAGAGACCTGATCAGGAGCCAGGCCCCATCATTAACCCAAATGGATATTAAGCCATTACCGTCAAAGGACTCCACCTGGCCCTCTTTTAATACGCCGTGCACATTGCTGACCCTGGCCCAAACACCTATCTTTCCATCTTTTTGCAGAAACATTGGCATGGGTTTTATTGCAGACTCCTGACAGGGACAGGCACAGATCACAGAAGATTGTGGCAGGCTGCCCCAGTGCGATTATCACCGTAACTTGCTGGCTTGTTTCTGTGTGCTGCTTCTTCATTGCCCCTCAATGCTTTAATGCCTCTGTGAGAGAAAACCACCCTCAGAGAGCCAAGAAAACAAGGCCCTGGAATGCTTTTGTGTGTTTTTATCTGCCTTCAATCTCCCCCTTACTACCTGTAGCTTAAACATGACAGGAACAACCCTATAAAATTAGCTTCATGGGATGAGACAGGAAGAAAAATGTCAAGAAGTCAGCCCCCTCCCTACCCTCTTCTCAACCCATGTTAATATGCCCCCGCTTTAGGAGTTTTTAGCCCACTAGACAAAATGCTCTTGGGTGCTTCTTGGTTTAATAAACAGACCAAACTCTCGAAGACAAAAGAGGACAAACCTGACCAACTGAAAATTATGTGACCTGGGCTCTTAACAGCTTGTGTTCGCCAGGCGAGCAGCACTTTCTGAATTGAGTACATGGATTGTGTTGCTGAATGCCTCCTGTCTACATCATGCTTAGAGCCTGTGTGAGCAAGTGTTTATTGTAGATAGCAACACAGGGGAGGCAGGATAGACCAATGTCTTGTTAGGAAAATATTTTGTAGATTTTGCAAGGCAACTTTTGGGGAAGTGGCTTGGAGGAACAATATACCTGAGGTTAACATTTCCTGGACTTTAGGGATACTGGGTTTTTCCAAAGGGATTTATGCCTTCAAATACAGAAAACAGGCTCTTTGTGGTAAGTGTGCTTTCGCTGATACAAAGACTGAATTTGTAAACATCTGTTTATAAAAAAGCTGCATTTCTGAATATCATGGAATGATCTCCTAAACCAATACATAAATGGATCCTTAGTGCACATGGAAATCTTTTGCATTTGAATATAAAAATCCATTGGGGAGGGGGGAGAAAGAACTGGGTAAATAAATACAAAAACTCTTAAGAGCTTCTGGGCTGGTTTCAAGAATGCCCCACAAAACAGGTTTTCATGGTTGTATGGGGTGATGTGATCCCATTCAAGTTTCTTTCCTTTCTTTAGAATTTCTGAAGAAGCTGTTGAAAATGGCTTCAGGGGCTGTTCCTAAAATAGATTTGAGAGATGAAAAAATGAGAGAATGCACATACCATCTGAGACAAACGATCAGCTCTGATATTGAAGCCGAGATTGTAAGATGACTGCTGTGCCTTGCAAGAAATGAATATTCAGGACGCCCCTGTTGGCTGCCTTTTCCTATTTAAACCAACTACTGTTTGGGCCATGATTCACTTGTTCCCAAATTAAACACTCTTTGCACACAGTAGAGAAACTTTGCAGAGTCGGATTTTGCAGTGCAAACATCTTTTCTGCTCTGGCCACGGAACCTGTCACAATCTTCATCGGGAACTGAATTAAGTTTAAAATATCATCCGAGGGTGTTGATCTCTCTTGGGCCTAGAGCTGTCCTCTGTACATCCGGCATTTTTCTGTGGACACTGTGTGTCACTTAGCAACGGGCCTGAAAGGCCCTATATGCATCGATTGCACACCATTGTCTTTAAGGGGTAGAAGTGTTAACCGAATAAACCCCCCGCCCCCGGGTGACCAGACGGTCATTCCTCTCCTGTTGATCATCTGTTGACATCAAAATATTGTTTATTCCATTCTTGGATCCAGATTTTTACATCTCCGCCTGGGAATTGACTTTCTTGACATTCACTTTCTTGACATGGGTCGACAAGAGGGGTTTTGTCTCTCGTTCTCCTAAAAAAAGCATTAAATGCATTTGACAGTTAACTGTTGACAATCAGGCAACGTTTCTACTATGGTTTTCAGAGGATAGAGAAGTCACAAGCCTGCGACAGTTCTTGCAGAGAAAAGCTTCCCTCGGGTTTCTGCACGGGTTTGAAGGAAGTGGCAGGATATGTTGCATGGCTGTGAAGAGGTTAGGGCTTTCAAATGGATGGCAGGCTCTGACATCATCTGAATGAAAAGGAAATATGGCCTCAGCAAGGAGTGTTTTCAGGATGAATGAAATTTCAGAGTGGAAACTCTTGCCTGAGAGGCAAGGGTGGAACTCATTTCTGCATCAATAGGCATGGCTGAAGCAAAAGCCCGAGCTGGTAGGCCAAACTGGCATGTTATCTCAGACTAGAGAGCTTCCATTGAAGCAGCCTTTTCAAAACCTCGTAGACAATGAGAGCATCTCGGTGAAGGGATTTTACATGGAGGCGAAGATCAAATTGGTGGGTTTGTCCGGTGCCCACTGTCATTAAACCACATGCTGGAGACAGAGCAGAAGTTGTGTGGCTAGCTGCCCTAAAGCTTCTAGTTTGAAAAATCTGTTTTGCTCTTTGATGAGTTTATATCATACTCAAGAAAAGAATTATCTACTAATATGTTCTGAAGAATATGCCTCATTCAATGAAGCAAGCAATTTCAAAATCAACTTACTAATTACAGGAATGTAGCATTGCTCTGTCTGGTACAAGAAAGCTGGAATAGAAATAATCGTGTAAAAAGGTTCTTTGGAAATTTTAAAGTCTTATCTCTCCACAGTCCTCTTTTCAAGTAGGAAATCTTTTTAAAAGAACCAAATTCTGTTAATATTTATCCTCTGGTAGAGGTTTTGGGCCTTGATTCTATGCCTTAGTAAGAAGGAAATGCAGCTGGGCATCATGGTGCACATTTGTAATCCCAGTAGTTGGGAGGCTAA
>PVLC010005776.1:0-73856 GCA_004027655.1 Graphiurus murinus
CTTTTAAGCTGCGCCAAGCCTCAAGCCGCAAGGTGTCTCATACAGCTCTCACCTGGCCTGGCCACACCTCCTGCGTACTGGTGCATGCGCTCTGATATGGCACAGCCCTAAGATGATATTCACCTGCAGCTGCTTCTGGTACTCTGCCAGGCGCCATCTAGAGGCGAGGTCCAGCTGGCCAGTCTGGGCCCCCGACAGTTGTTATTTGGGTCAGGGGTCTTGTGATGGTGAATAAAATCATACATGAAAAAGATCTTCAAGCCGGGCATGGTGGTGCACACTTGTAATCCCAGCATTTGGGAGGCTGAGACCGGAGGATCCAGGTTCGAGGCCAGCCTCAGCTACCTAGTGAGGCCCCTCCTCAACTTAGTGAGACCCTCTTTCAAAATAAAGAATAAAAAAATAGGGCTGGGGGTGTAGCTCGGAGGTAGAATGCCCCTGAGTTCAATCCCCAGTACCTACCGCAAAAAAAAAAAAAAAAAAAAAAAAGATCTTCAGTAATGTCTTAGTGGATAGTGGATGAACGAGTGAATGAATGAAAATATGAGGATAAATTGCCACAAGTAGCTGGTAGAGATTTCAGACTATGTCAGCACAATCCAACCAAATAGATGTCCTGTTTATGCACATAGCAGGTCACTTGTTATTTAGCTAAGTGCTTCCACAAGAAAGAAACTCCTAGAAGTGCCTCAGCAGCGGACCACAAGCATCTTTGTACTAACCTCTATTTCCCCCAAAGCCGTATTTGAAATCTTTCTCCTAAAAATTCTGTTTTTATAAAAAATAATATTTTAAATTGGGACCTCTCAGAATTAAAACTTTTTTCTCTTCTATGTAAATAATAGACTCTATCTCTCCTCCCCCCCACACAAAATGACATTATATTTTGATATCAATCTTTAGGTGAGCAGAGTCTTAATTTCACGACCATACTAAACAACAAAAGTAGGATGTTGACCAGGTGAGAAGGAATTAATGTGAAGAAACATAAGGATCGCTGAATACACACTGAATAGAGAAAGCAGGTTTGGACACAGCTGTCCTTTAAAGGCCTTCTCCTAAATAATTCATGATGAACTAATTAATAGTGAATTTTGTGTCTCTTATAATTACTAACATTGGTTAAAGCGAACCCTAATAAATATCACATTAGCTATTGAAAAGTTCATTTTAGTCAGTATCACTGATCCTGCCCTCCAACACCCCTTGATAAATTATTTCTTTGAAGTGGAAGATTCTTGTTCCTTTGGGGAGTGGGGGTTAATTAACACTTAGAGCAAGTAATCTTTTCATGTTTACATAAGCAACATTTGAAATTATTTTTCATATTTGAGGCTACCTAGCTTGGCCTTAATGAAATGAATCTGATTATGCTGAAAAATGACTTTCCTTATTGGGTGTGTTGTAATTTCACATCATATCGGGGTTCAGGGTGTTAGAAAAATGCATGCAATGACTCTTTTAAAATGAGGACTTCCAACACTCACAAGGACATCTTAGGTTTCAGCCATCTATTCGCTGTCCACAACTGCAGGAGTTCTATTTCTTATCAGAAACAGAAACGCTCGGTTTCCAATAGGTGCATGTATGAGCTCATTCCAAGAGCACAGTGGAGAATCTCACGCCTTCCTGCAAAGCTCTGGGCATGGCACTTAGAGTCCACCTTCTTGCAGGATACAGAAGACTAATGCTGGATGTGGCTAAGCTACAGCAGAAGCAATTTGTTTTAGAAATTAATGAGTTAGGACTGTACGAAATACATCTTTACTATTTTTTCCTTGAACATTTCTATGCTAAGAACTTTGCGTTTTTTTCAGGGGCCCGATGAATATAACTTGATTAGTGCATTTGCTGATGACTCTTTTAAAACTAGGACTTCCGACACTCACAAGGAGACCTTAGGTTTCAGCTATCTATTTGCTGCCCACATCGGTTTGCTGATGAATGGTAACCATAACTTTACCTTTAAAGTCTTTGAATAAATATTCCAGGTGGATGTGTTTAAAAAATGATTCCCATAATCCCATGAAAGGGATATTGATGGAATATTTGAAGGTTCTTTAGATGTTGTTAAAGTTTTTCTTGGGCACTTTCTTTATGCAAATGCTTCAACTTATTAATAATTAAAATAGCAACACATTAATAATTAGGATCTCCATTACAAATCTGACCTTTAATTGAATTCTATAGGAATGGACTGAAAAATGAGCCTCTTGATTTATGCTAAGAATAAAGGTTAAAAACCATTTTCCTAATCAATCTAATTTTTCTTGTTCTTGCTAAATCAGAAATAGTGAAGGAGAATTTTCCTCTGGGCCTATTTTCTCCCACAATTCCCTGTTTTGTCTGATATGCTAACAACAGCTTAAAATTCAAGGGCATAATCACTGCTGTGCATTCTGCAAGCTCACCTTCTCAGGACAGTGGGGAGGTGAAAGCTTTCCAAAGGTTTAGAAAACACACCTGGACACGGAGTATGTCTACGCAGAGTCATCGATGCAGCCCCTTTAAATGAGTCCGGTCAATCCGGGCAGATGCCCGGGGAACCCCATCCATCAGGTTGACTGCGTTTTCTTCTCCTTTAATTAGTCACTGCAATCCAGGGATTGACTCAAGGCCTCGCACAGACACAGCTGTTATTACAGACGCAGATTCTCCCTCAGATCCTGCTGAATCTCCCTGTGCTGGAGATTCAGCAGGATCTCAGGGAGAATCTTGAGGGTCAGTGTGATGCCAGGGGGACCTTGCAGTCATTGCTCCCCACTTTAAGACATTTTGGGGGTGGCTATAAGGGTCCTGGGCTCTTCCCTGTGGCTCCACATAGGACTCACCTACAGGAACTTTGCTGGGTGGGGAGGGCAGGGTCCCCTTATCAATTACGCAAAAGGAAAGCATATTTGCTCAAAAACCAGTACCTCTGCGTGAGCATGGCCAGAGCCAACAGGAAGGAAGCCAAAGATGGCTTGGCAGAGTTGTTGGAATCTTCTGGAAGGAACGCCCAAGAACTTTCTAGCATTTTCTTTTCTTTCCATGTGTCGCAGGAAAATTATTACAGGTAAATATGCAGATTACCATAATGCACAAAATATTACTTTATGAACAACAACTGAAATGGACTGTGAATATGTTAACGAGTGCAGATTTATGATGTTAAAAGAGTTGAAAAGAGTTTCAAAATTGACATCTCACAAAACGTGTTTTCTTCTGCCCTCATGGATCTCTGTGTGTTTAAAAAGTTAATTGTCAGTGTTTAGTGTCAAGAGACTTCACTGAACAATTTAAATTTCTCTATTATTCTTTTTTAGCATTTATTGAGCAATTTATTACGTGCATATGGAACATCTTTAGAGCAACCAGTGAGGTCTTAAGTCTTAAGACTTTCTTGTAATAATAGAAGACAACATATTAGTCGTTTGATTCACTTGCACCTTTTGTCTGTGGTATTTCTTTTCATGTTCAGTGCCATTATTCTGAAAAATGACAAAAATTCTAAAGAGCAATTTACAAAATACTACAGGGTATATAGCTACATTTGGCTACCGTCTGCTCTAATTATGACAGAGATCTTTTATTACAAACCATAATTCTGCTAGGTTCTCTAAGTTTTAACTACATTTTACTTCGTATAAGTAAGAACTTAATTCACTGGGGTTTCTGACAATTTCTCTATTCTTACAAAAAGGAGTGAGCTGGTAGCAAAGACTCTCCCCTCTGCAGGTGACAGCCGACCATGTTGGGTTAACATTGATGCCTTGGGGAAGTTCACAGCAGCTCTCCTGATGCCTTTTATGTTGTCTGCTGTCCTTCTGAGGCTCCAGATGGGGACCTAATAGTGTTGACTATCAGACTCACCAGTCTACAGGCGAAAGGACTTGCTCTAATATGGATTGGCCTCCGTTTGATATCTTCTCTTGTGAAAGCACACGAGTAGTGGTAATGCCTATATTTCTAGTAGCCTGGGAGAGCTCATCGTGGTGTATACTTGAATTTACATTTCTTCCTTGAGAATATGGTTCTAAATTAAATCCTGGGAATACAGTAGATTAAAAGAGCTTCAGAATGGTGGCTCCTTACCTCACTTGGGGAGATAATTCTGAATTTATTTGAGCCAATGGTGCATTGGCATTGCTTTATGAGATTGATAAAGAAAGTGAACATCTTAGCTATTGATTTCTTTCTTGTTCCTTCTCAATATAATTCCTCATTAGAATCAGGCTTTTTCCCAAAGAATTCCCTATCGTTGCCAACAATCATGCAAAATTGTGTATGTCCTGGTTATACACAGAGCCTGCATGTGCTGCATTGTTCAAGTTTTCAATATTAAGATGGCATTTTCAGCGCACAGACAACTTTGGACACAGATGCACGTATCTGCTGTCCCAGAATGAACAATTTGTGCTGAGCAGGCAGGTGAGACTGATACTTTTGTTACATGAATGGTTTTTCTAATATCATTCCCATAAGGGACAGAGAGGACTCGATTATGAAAAAACAAAAGTCACAACATCTGGCTTTATTGCCTTCTGGTACAGTTGTGTGGTGGTCTGATGCACCAGGATGGGGCCAGGGGGTTCTTGCCCTGTGGACTATCTTGGTGCTCATGTTCACATGGCATGGTATGGCTGTGATCAAGTGGATTGACTTTCACTGGTTATGTCATTGTTTTGAAGATCTCTCTTTTTTTGCGATACTGGGGATTGAACTCAGGGGCATTCTACCTCCGAGCTATACCCCCAGCCGTGTTTTTTAGTCTTTATTTTGAAACAGGGTCTCACTAAGTTGCGGAGAGCCTCACTAAGTAGCTGAAGCTGGCCGGGAACCCAGATCCTCCAGTCTCAGCCTCCCAAATGCTGGGATTACAAGCGTTCGCCACCACGCCCGGCTTGAAGATCTCTGTAGGCAAACAAAACACCTCATTTAGCAGTACCTGGGGGACCGCTCCTACTGAACTCTCCTTCCTTCACTGCAGGTATGTATCGTTTGAATTTCGAGAATAAGGGCGCAGACGCCTGAGGTCCCACGCTGAACTCCTCCATCCACTGGTCGGGATCCTTGGAGAGGCACATGTCTTCTGACTCAACAGCATTCCAACCTCTCCTCCTTGAGTCAGGAAAACAGCATGTGCCCCAGCCCGTAGGGTGAAGTGAGATCATGCATGTATACTCATGAAAATACCTGAAAAGCACAAAACACTGCACAAGCGCATGTGCATTTTGAAGGGAAATCAGTCTGGCCAAGGAACTCAGCGGCATAATTTACTTTTAGAACTAAGTAATGAAGTATATTTTTCTCATACACACTACAGAGGGCACTATATTGTTAAGTGTGTACGCGTGTACACGTGTGTGTGTGTGTGTGTGTGTGTGTGTGTGTGTATACCCAGAGAAAGAGAGAGACAGATGAGGGGAGAGAGAGAGGGAAAGAGAGGGAGGAGGAAACCATGGGAAACTGGCTTCATTAAGTAATCAGAGTGCAGTCGGCCATTCCCACCTTCTAGTTAGTTCCGCATCAGTAGCCGAGGCCCAAGTGTGGATGGAAAATACTTGTCTCTACTGAATGTGCACGCGTGTCTCTCCTCCTTGTCATTAGCCCCTACACGATACAACATAACAACTAGTCACATAAATTTGGCATTGTAGAGCTATGAAGCCTCATCTAGAGGTAGCAGAGTTGAGGGGAGAGTGTGCGGAGGCCGTATGGAAAGGCCAGGCCATTTTGCTCAGGGGCCGTGAGCTTCTGCAGGTTTTGGTGTCTCTGAGGTTTCTAGAACCCATCCCCCTTGAACACGGGGGGACAATTGCAGTCCTGAGTCACCATTTCCCTTAAGAATACGTTGTAGGACTCTAGGAAAACACATTAGAAATTGTTTTCTTCTCTTTTCTTTTTGGTTTGTTTTCTTGGGGTTTCTACCTCTGAGTTATACCCTAAGGCCATTTTAATTTATTTATTTATTAATTTTGTGGTACTGGGGATTGAAATCAGGGGCATTCTACCTCCTAGCTATACCCCTAGCCCTATTTTTTAGTCTTTATTTTGAAACAGGGTCTCAATAAGTTGTGGAGAGCCTCACTAAGTAGCTGAGGCTGGCCGGGAACCCAGATCCTCCTATCTCAGCCTCCCAAATGCTGGGATTACAAGCGTGTACCACCACGCCCGGCTTTTATTTTTATTTTGAAACAGGATCTTGCTAAGTTGATGAGGTTGGTCTCGAACCTGAGATCCTCCTGTGTCAGCACCCCAAGTACTGGGATTATAGGCATGCACCATAGCTCCCAGCTTCAAAATTGCTTTCAAAAAGTCTTTATTGGAGAGAGAGGCTGAGCAGTTCTCAAATATAATACAGTTTTTTCTGTAGTAAGGTCAGCCTCTTCCCAGTTGATCGTCCCACACTTTACTCACTATTTGCGGATTCATGGTGACACAGTTCTGGGACCTCTCTGTACACTCAGACTTTAGAAATTAATAGATTCGGGGCCGGGGATACAGCTCAGTAACAGTGCATCTGCCCAGCATGTGCAGGCCTTCTACACACAGTACTGAAAATAATTAATGAATTCAAATACCCTCTCTTCACCTTCCAAATATTAACCAAAATTAAGCCTTGAGGTACCGGATAGATTGTCCAAATGTCTACTCGATCAAAAACCGGTAGTTAGGTTATGTGACATTCTGGATGCTTGCACACCGTTTCCTGTTTGAACTAACATTCCAGAAAGGGAGTCACTGGGAACTGGCCTCTCTCTTTCCTGTGTATTGGGATGCTCTGAGGATGGGCACTTGTGGTCTTAAAGGGGATCTGCCTTCCTTTTCTATGAAGATAGCAGGCTGCAGGCTCTAACCCTTTTCTGAAAATCACCATGCCACCTGGTGTTAGTGTGAACTGTAGGTACTAGTCAGTCTCTGTGTGGAGAATAGTAGGCCTTTGGATCCTGAGTTTCTATGGATACCATCTGTGACCATCTGCATTACCTGGGACTTGTTAAGCAGATACAGTACTCACAATACATACTTAGAAGACAATTTAAGGTACAGCCTTACTTTGCAATTGTCATATGGCTTCATCATCAATTTCCATATTCTTAAACATCTACAGAAAGGCCTCTTGAGCACGGGCTGCCTGTGTCATGCCAGCTTTTTCATGATAGATTCCTAAGCCAGAAGCTCTCTTCGAGAAGGCTCCCATGAGCCTGGCGTGGTGGCACACGCTTGTAATCCCAGTACTTGGGAGGCTGAGACAGGAGGATCTGGGTTCACAGCCAGCCTCAGCTACTTAGTGAGGCCCTCCACAACTTAGTGAGACCCTGTTTCAATAAAAAATAAGGCTGGGCCGGGTGTGGTGGCGCACACTTGTAATCCCAGCATTCGGGAGGCTGAGACCGGAGGATCCGGGTTCGCGGCCAGCCTCAGCTACCTAGTGAGGCACTCCGCAACTTAGTGAGACCCTGTTTCAAAATAAAGAATAAAAAATAGGGCTGGGGGTATAGCTCGGAGGTAGAATGCCCCTGAGTTCAATCCCCAGTACCGCAAAAAATAAAAATAAAAATAAAAAATAAGGCTGGGAGTGTAGCTCAGAGGTAGAATGCCCCTGGGTTCAATCTCCAGTAACACACACACACACACACACACACACACACACACACACACACACACACAGAAGGCTCCCATGTAAGCTGTTTTAGAAAATAGAAAATACTTGGAGGTAAATGAAGGCTTGCCTCCAACATATAGATATTTATGTTTGAGAACAAAATATCTTCAAACTATAAGGCGACCTGCACAGTGGACTTCATCCACGGGCACAGATTAACGCCTGCATTATTTATGCTACAAGTGCAAGTTGGTTCTCTTTCTCAAAATGGCATTCTTCTCTCTGCACACATCACCATTGTATGTGATACATGCATCCGTTGCTTGGAAATTGTCCACTTGTCCTTCAGCTGCTGAGAACCTCGGCTATGCGGGTGCTTCTGAAAATGAGAGACATTTTTCAGTTACCTGGAGTGTCCAGTTATCAGTCTGGGAAAACTCTAAGATTAGAGTTGTTTTGTTTCTTAATTAAGAGCATTTAAATTTTAGAGGAGTTTTAGGTTTGCAGAAAAGTTGAAGGACAGTGGAGAGGGTTCCCATGTACCCTATACACACTTGCACGCGCACACACGCACACACACACACAAGTGCGCACGGTGTCTCCATTATTGAAGTCTTGCCTGTGTGCGTTTCTCTTTGTCTTTTGTCTCATCTCTCTTTTTCTTCCACTTCAACTTCTCACCCAAGCCCCCTTAATTAGAGACTTCAGAATCATTACAGAGGCTATGGTATCTAATGGACTCTAAGTAAATTGGCTCCAATCAGCCACATATATATGTCACTATATATACACATATAGTGGCTTCATGGCCAATTAAATGGATATACCGTGAGATAAGCACATCGCTCTGCTCCAACGGGAGATTGCATTATGATAAGCCGGTTGCTCACGAGTGTTCTGACTTCAAGCTTCTAATCCCAGCAAACACTGCTCTCCACAGCTCTCCCTCGGGCCCAGACAAGCTCCTGCGGGTACCTTGAAGCCTAGAATCCGAGGTCAGGTAAGTGTGTCTGGGTCTCCATGTGTTTGATATTTGCTTTTTGTTGTTTCTTTGCAAACCACTAGTCGAATTGAAACTATGAGAATAGACAATTAACTGGGGTCAATCAGGACACAGCTAATCCATCAGACATACCTTGTCAATGCTGCCCAAGTTGAGGATTTATTTCTTGCCATGTTCCCTGTGGCTCCCGGGAGTCCTTTGAGAAACAGAAAAGTGACGGCTTGCCATCTCTTCTTATTCTCACTTCTTGTATAGACTGCGTCGATGAATAGTTGAACAGATTGGTTAGAATGATTTTCTTGGCTTGTTTATCAATACATATGATTGCAAGAGAAAAGAAGTTGGAAAATTCCCTGGTTTATTAAATGTGTAGTGATGGTCCCAGTGTGGACTTCTATTGAGCTAAGCTACGTTGCAAATTCTGTTGCAAGTTTACAAGGGCTAAATTAGCTGCATAACAATAAACAGTCTTAGTTCATGATTTGTCAAACAATATATTTAATTTTTCTTCCTTACTGTACCCCAAATCCCACTGGATAATATCTAATCCATTGGGAAAACGTTTGACATTTCTGGAACAGACATATGCACAGGCACTGTAACTACATCCTTAAGGCCAGGGCTCCTACCTCTCCTGCTTGCCTTCAGTTCGTTTCCTCAGGGTCCCTGCATGTAGTCTATGTACCTGACCCTCGTGAGCGAGGTGACTGTCTGTGGAATGGAACGTGTGATGGTTTACAGAGGAGGATTCGGTGCACAATGCTCTCCCCAAAGCTATGCCTCTTATTTTCCATAAATGGGCTCTTGAACACTTGTGCACTTGCCATTTTGCAAAACTCTGTGTGACCCCACTAGAATGAGAGCACCTTATACACAGCCCAGGGCTGAGGCAGCCTCCCCTCCACCGTGTCCTGAGCCCGTGCAGGACAGCAGAGCCTGTCTGGACAAGCGAGGGCCACTGACAACAGGGCTGGGGCCTCTCTCCAGGAGACTTGCATGGTTGGCTGTGATAATGGGGACTTGGGTGCCACCTGACACCCTCTGAGGGTCCTGCAGGCCAAAGGTGAGAGGTCATCTGGAGACAGAAGTCAGGCCAGGAGCAGAGCAGGGAGGCGGACAGCAGAAATGGACTGCATAAAAGAATAGGAAGTTTAATCACTACTATCAACACTTCGGATCTTCTTGTATATATTTTTGTTACAATAATTTCATTGAGCAATTAATAAAAAAAAGAGCAAAATATCTATAGCCTCAAAAAAATGAAATGCGTATTTCTTAAGACTCGAACATGGCTTATACCCATGCTTTATGGAACAGATGAAGCACATCTATGGATAATTGTAAGAATTTCATTTTTACCATGAATAAAAATTATTTTTTCCTTTTAAGGAGTGGTGACTATCACACAGAACTGTGCCCGTTTCTTCCATATTTATTTTGCATTTCATTAATTAATCAATATGGAGGCTTTAATCATTCGAGGTTTCTAGGAATAAAACAATATTAATGAAGAATTGCTCAATACAATTCCAATGCATTTACTAATATCCTCTTTCTTTTCAAATACTATATTAGCTGAAATGTTGACTATGTCAAAAACTAAATGAAATGTCATTATGCTGATTTTCCTTATCCACAGGTCCTTGACATTTTTCCCACTGAAAGGTGAATCTGCTTTTCTCCCTGATTTTCTCTACACTGAATGGCCAGCTGTTAACAATCAGAGGGTGCAGAGGTAAGGCTGTGTGGTTTCTAGACTGGGTTAGGGAAGGCCTGGCTTCTCCTGGTTACGGTCCCAAGGACGAAGTCCCATAGAGCCCAGCACCCTAGTATGAGAGAGCCACAGTCCACTAGAAAATCCACCAGATGCAGGCCCAGGGTGATGGCTGGCTCCTGTAACCAGGTAGATAAACAGGCGGCCCTGAGAGCGCCACCTAGAGGATTCTAGGAGAAGAGCAAGGCCAACTGCAGGCTCCTGTACCAGATACGCTCTGCAGTGGTCCCAAGACACTTCCCAGTTCTGGGTCATCAAAAGTGGAACGTAACATCAGGCCTCCGCCCTCCTGTCTCCTCCGAGTGGTCAGGCTTCAGCTGCTTGCTAACGCGGTGGTTTTATCCCCGCCTGTGACTTTATGCTCCACGCAGCTGAAGGAAGGAGTCTCCTGCTGGGAGGCCTCTAGGGCCTCATCAGGATTTGACAGTTAGCAGATTCTCACGGCCAGATGATCATTAATGCTTCTTAGAAAAATGCTGTCAACCAGATACATCATCAATAATCTGCAAAATGCTTGAACCATACTTGATTTTAACCATATGGAAAAACCTAACCTTCATCCATTTTGAACTACCGATCGTTTAAACTTATAATCAAAATGCAAGAAGGTATAATTTGTTTTATAGTTATTTTACAAAATAAGATTTAGTATTTGAAAACTTTATTATCAAAGACACCAAATATAATTATGAAATGTTTTTCTCCACGTCCTCATTATCTGGAAAACAGAAGTTTATTTTTGTAATTAAATATAATAGCTAGATTTAAGAAACACATTTGATTGTAAGAATCTAGATTATCCAATTTAAAGAAAAAATAATCTTAGTACCTAATATCTTAATACCTAATGTATAAACAGAAAAAAATACCTAATGTATAAATAGCTATTGACATAAAATTATACCTGCTGATAATGTTTAAACAGCAGCTTATGAGAATATCAATCTATGCATTTCCCGAATGCAATGCCTATTATTCTAACACTTGGGAAATTATTTACTTGTTATTTCTTTAAAAAGAAGAGTTGTTATGGTTACTATGCAGTGAAAATTGGTTTTATTTTTAAAGTGATCCTGCTAAAGTGCTTTCTTGTAGAGTGTTTTGGTTGTGGTTTCAAAATACCTCATCACCAATTAAAAGCCATTGTGTCTGATAAGTTACCAGCCCATTATGTTAATAAAGCAATTTCAAATTGCTGTGTCATTTTTCCAAATGATTATCTTTTGTGTACTAATTACACCTTTTCACCTTTACAGTCGTCATGAGTCCCTGTAGACATGGATTATTCTGGAAGACAATCGTAGGTAAGAAATGGCTCAGCTTAATGTTGGGATGGAGTTTTGAGCCTCTCTCCAGTGTGGGCATTCATGCCGAGCATCCCGGAAGTTAACTGATTCTGGAAGGCGGTCTGAGCTTAACACGGGAGGCAGCCCTCTTAGCGGTGCCTGACCCCCCAGTCAAGCAAAGGGGAGAGGAAGGGATTTGGGGGAGGCCTAGGGAGGGCAGGAATGCTGTGAACTTGACCCCTCGACCTCTCCCCTGCTAAACTCACCTCAGTGACCAGTGAGTCGGAATTCCCACTACTCAGCATGGCTGATCATGGAAGGTAGACATTGCTGAGTAGTAATTGATGTCACTAAGAAAAGGCTAAGCCTAGGTTAACACTCACGAGGCCCTGCAAGTGTGGGTTGCGCTCATTCTTGAAGCTGCCTGGTTCTGAGAGGCCCGCGTCTAGAACAACAGTTAGAGTTAGCCATCATTGCAAATACACGTTGCTACTGGTGCACCCACTTCTGAAACCCTCCGGGGTGGGATTTGCTTGGGGGCAGGCCGACTCCAGGGCCCTGCTCCCCGGCAGGAGGCCAGGCCTGAGCCCAAGGCCACAGGCATAAGTAGAGTGAGTTAGAGAGCAATGCAGCACCTGACAGGTGTACATTCACGGGACCTGGAAAACCAGTCTGGAATTTAGAATCCATGGGATCCTCCGAGCTCTCCATAACAGAAGGACACTGGGGATTCCTGGTCCTATGTCACCCTTGTTGTCCACGGCCACCGAGTCTCTCTCACCCCCCAAAGGGCTGCGGAGACCCCATTGGAGGCTGCACAGCCAGCCCCTTCTCCAATGAGGGCAGATCCAGCTATGTCTGGGTGACCCTCCTGGGCACAGGCCTGCAGGGCTCCTCCTGCGGGTGGGTCTAGTCTGCTGGTGGGGTGTGCTGAACAGAGGTGTAAGCTTCGGGTGGGTGTGTCCCCCACTTGGCGGGCCTCTCGGTGTGGCGGGCCAGGAGGTGACCTGGATAAGGCGCACAGGACCCCTCTAAATGCTCGCTTGAGGAAAAGGCCCCGCGCTTGCATCTAAGAGTGTCGGGGCTACAATTTAGAAAGTCCTGGCTACAGTTGTCTCATAGCAAAACGATCTTTCCCCTTAAACCTGGTACCCACACCTATGCACAAAAAGAAGGCGCTTTGAAAATGACTCTAATGTATGTTACTAAATCGGAATCCCAACAACTCTTTTTTGAAGTGTTGAAAATAGATGTGTTCTTTCTGTGAGGAATGCTACTTGTGCAAATGACAGAAGGTAAAAACAAGAGGTCTCAGCTCTTGGTTGGCATTCATGCATTCATTCACTCATTCACTCATTCACCTATCCTTGGTAGGACTAGCCATCCGCAACAGGAGGGAGGTCCCCGATGTGTCTGTTGCCTAGTAAAGCCAAGCAGCTTCTTCAGGTTCCAGCCTTTCCCCGCGGTTAGGAAATGGCAGCGGGACCACAGAGGGTGTTTCTGCACCCCAGTAGGAAGATAGCAAGGAAGAGGGACAGGGCAACAGAAAGGCCTGAGCTGGGAGGGGGGAAGGGCCGGCAGCAAGGACAGGGAGGAGAGGGAGGGGGAGGAGCCTGCCCATCACCCTGACCCAGAGTGCATCTCCGCATCTCCGCAGGAGTCGCTCCCTGGACTTACCCTTGTGTCCCATTGTCCCTGCTTCTCCTTCAGCCCTGAAGCTGAGCCCTGGGGGTGGGTCTGCAGGACAGGGCCAGCCTCATTAGACTGCTTTTTGCATGGCGCCTTTTAAAAATAGTTTACATTTTAATTGTTTGTTTTATTTATTTTTCCCCTAAGAAAATATTTAAGTTTTTTTTTTTTTTTTGGGGGGGGTGCTGTACTGGGAATTGAACCCAGGGACATTCTACCTCTGATCTAGACCCTAAACTGTATTTTTTTTTTATATCGAAACAAGGACTGACTAAATTGCTTAGACCCTCACTAACTTGCTAAGAGCTTCCTTAAGTTGCTAAAGCTGGCCTCAAACCAGTGATCTACCTGTCTCAGACTCTCAGGCTCCACCACTGGGATAGACTGGGATATACTGGGATACACTGGGATAGACTGTCCCAGACTCCCAGGCACTCACCACCATGCCCAGCTTAAGATAGCTTTTTAAAAAGCCTTCATCGCCTGCTGATCTCAGAACAACTCATAAGCACCATTTTCAGTTGAATGTAAAATATTAAAATATATGTTTGTTCTCAGTCTATAATACAGCTAAGTAGACAACTAATGTTTGGAAATAAAATATTCAAAGATCCATTTTTATCATGCAACTGAAATTTTAATTCGTGTAGGTGTGCGGTGCTGGGAATCACACGCAGAGCCTGGAAGGTACTAGGCAAGTGCTCTGCCACTGAGCTAAGGACAAGTCCTGAAATCCTGTAATTTAATACATTGAACTCTTGGCTTACAGTATCTTGGGTACCCTGTATCGAATTCAACATTTGTCTGTGGCATGGTTTGCAAGAACCTATGAAACATGCAGAGAACCTAAGAAACATGCTCAAGAAGACAAGCACATCAATTAACACAGTCAATTCCAGAAACACTGAAGTAGACTCACGCATCATGTGATTTTATACATACAGAGCTCAGTTCATAAGAGTCATGGCTGCCAAATTCTGGAAGTGCGTACTACCCCAAGGGACAACGATCTCTCTCCTCTGTTTTGTAAGCATCTTTTAATGATGATGGTCGCCTAACTATCAATATTGTTCTTATCTTAGTTTGGATTTTTTTGTGTGTGTGTGGCACTGGGGATTGAACTCAGGGGCATTCTACCTCCGAGCTATATCCCCAGCCCTATTTTTTATTCTTTATTTTGAAACAGGTTCTCACTAAGTTTCAGAGTGCCTCACTAGATAGCTGAGGCTGGCCTCTGGATTTTTTGAATAATGTTTTGGGGGAAGTTCCAAACAATCTCATCTGGAAAGCTCTGCTGTGGACAGTGAGAGGGGTCTACTTACTATTTCCTTCCTGAATGCCAGGTGCTATAGGATGTATTTCACCATGGCAACCCTGTAGCATCTGTGTAGTTTATAGGAAATAATCAGATGAAAGAAAAGGAGCATGGCTGTTTTGTCACATCTGTGAGACACCAAAGACCCACACTTGTCGCATTCCAAAGTCTAAGCTCTTCGCTTCTGTCACCCACATTTTCCATCTCAAGGTATCAAGAAGCACATGGCTACTCACAGGGGGCGCTCCAGCATCTGCTCTCTAGGCCTGTGTGTCAGGTACATTCACAAGGCACTTTCTTTACCAAAGCTCACTTAAAATTCATAGAAGGAGCTTCACTGTTGGTATAAAAAACAGCAACCGTATGGTTGACTATGCCCTGTTTTTCTCTTACAATGAAATGTTAGCAGAAAGAAGACACAGACCACGCGAAGCCAACTAAGAGATATACAAGAATCATCCTCCTCTTCTGAGGAGCCCTGCTGTTTGTGGGTCATTGAGAACTTTGAGATGCAAAGGTCTTAAGGATGGGTTCACACACCTCTGACGACTCGTGTCAAGGTTAGAGACAGCGGTGATGGCCAGGTGATAGATAGGTGTCATGGTTCTCAGCTGCCTCCATTTACGTATTTTTAAAAAGATGAGTTTCATCATTAAAAAAAAAAGACCCAAGCAATACTTGGATAGTTTATGTAAAAAAAAATAATAATAATTAAATAAACCAGGGGTGTTGGCTCATGCCTCTAATCCCAGTACTTGGGAGGCTGAGATAGGAGGATCACAGGTTCAAAGCCAGCCTCTGCAATTTAGCAAGCCCCTGTATCAAAATAAAAAATAAAGCCAGCATAGTGGCACACACTTGTAATCCCAGTACTTGGGAGACTGAGACAGGAAGATCTCAGATTCGCGGCCAACCTCAGCTCGTTGGTGAGGCCCTCTGCAACTTAGTGAGACCCTGTTTCAAAATAAAGAATAAAAAATAGGGCTGGGGGTGTAGCTCAGAGATAGAATGCCTCTGGGTTCAATCCCAGCACCCCCCCCAACACACACACACACACACACACACACACACACACACACACACACACATGAAAAATAAGAAGGGCTGGAGTTGTAGCTCAGAGGTAGAATGCCCCTGAGTTCAATCCTCAGTACCAAAAAGAAAAAACACCAATGCAGCTACATAAAAGAGATTGCCCCCCTCTGTCAACCTCTCTGCGGTATTCCACTGTGTTCAGCATGGCGTGGTTTTGTACTTTCCATTCCAGATAACCTGCTTTCTTTTTGCACTTTCAAAAGCATATAATTACTAAAATGTACACTAACTAAATTGTGATATTTATTTTGCTTCATAATCTAGATTTTCAATTTTATTCAAAGTACATGTCAGAGAATCTTTGTGGCTTTCCATTTAGGGTTATTTCTATTTGTAAAATTTTCAATACATATGTTAAACATTTTATTACAGTACACAAGTTTGTTATGCATTTTATTATTTCCCCATTGGTGAATTTTACTTCTCGCTTGTTACAGAGTATGAGCAAATAACACCATTTTTCTTTGTAAAGGGTAGACTTCAAAGAATATAATGGCACATGATTTATTCTGCAAATGTGCACAGTTTTGTTGAATATAAATGTAGAATTGAAATTGATGGGCCAAAAATCACATGAATTCAAAATGTTGAAAGATCCTCGCAATTTGCAGTCTAAAATTTATCCTAACATATACTCCCCAAACAATTTGTTGAAATGTAAATTTCCCTGTGCTTGGAATCCACAGCAGGTCTGGATGCAAATAGAAAATACCGCTTTCCCAAGTAGCTAGAAAACATTTTTAACCTCATTGTTACCTTATTTTCCCTAATAATTATCTCATATGAAATTTTATTTGTAATTATTTACCCTTTAGTGTGTGATTTTTAATGATTTTCCTCTTCACATTTTTTCCTTAGTCTTAAGAATACTTTAGACACAATGACAACTGATCCTTTGTCTTGTATTGGTTATTTTCAGCTGTTGTTTTTGTTTAACATTGCTTAATGGTATTTTATTAAAATGATTTTTAAAGTTTCTAGATATCAAAGTGTTCAACATTTTCCTTTATGATCTCTGAGAGTTTGCATTCCACAAGAAAGCCTGCCTTACCCTAAAGTCAAAAATGAGGTTCTCCTGTTTGTCTTTTCTGTTACTTTTGTGGCTTAAAAAAATTATATTTTTTATCTGCCTGGAGTTGAAATATTTGAAGTGTTTTCTTTTTCCAGATGGATATTCTATTTTCTTTATTGCAGTTATTATAAGATTATCATTTTCTATAGTTTAGAGTTCATTAATTTTTTTCTTTTTTACTGAGGCTTGTTCTTTGCCTCTCTGTTTCATAGATTTATACCTGTGCTAAAGCCACACTATTTTAAGAACCCCATGTGAACAGTCATGGAAAGGTTGTGCACATCTTCTTGAGCAGAGGACGCTGAAAGATACACCCAGGATCTGCTTGAAGCACAGAGATAATCACTCTTTCTGAGACAGATATGTTAAAAAAAAAAAAAAAACAAGAATTCTCTGTGGACCATTTGGAGGTGCTATCCTGGAGACCCTGGTGACCTCCGGTGACTTCTCTGTTGGTGGGAGGAGAGGTCTGTCCCAATCTTGAGGCTCTGGCTAGCCATGGCTCCTTAGGCTCACTCTACCTCCTCCCCAGGAGATGTGGGGAGCTGGGTGCAGAGGCAAGCTGGGGGCCAGGGGCCAACAGGCCAAGAACAATGACTTCCTACATGCCCTTGCCTGAGCCCTAGGAGCCCCTGCCTGCAGAGGCCATGGTGCGACAATACTAACTAGCAACACTCAACAGGATTCAGAGGACGCTCTGCATCAGGAGAAGGGGACCGGTCTACAGTCAAAGAGATCTGAGAGATGAGGGGCTCCTCACTGCCTGTGTCTTCATACAGCGGGTCTTGATCATCCTCACACAGTCTGAGTTCCTGGTTAATGTCGTCATCAGTCCTGTAATCTTCTCAGTGGGGACTGACGGGAATTCTAGTTTGATTTGAAGAGATCTGAAACCTCCCAGTGTTCAGTCTTTCCACTGGAGTGCTTCCTCCACCCCACACAGTCTGTTGCTGGACTTTCCAGCTGCAGGGGTGTCCCTGATTTTACGTGGCATGATGACTGGTGTTTAGGATACAAGAGTCTTTTAAAATACGTGCCAGCAAGCCGGGCATGGTAGCACACGCTGGTAATCCCAGCATTTGGGAGGCTGAGACCGGAGGATCCAGGTTCGCAGCCAGCCTCAGCTACTTAGTGAGGCACTCTGAAACTTAGTGAGACCCTGTTTCAAAATAAAGAATAAAAAATAGGGCTGGGGGTGGAGCTCAGAGGTAGAATGCCCCTGGGTTCAATCCCCAGTACCGCAAAGAAAAAAAATACATACCAGCAGAATAAACCTTCCTTCCCTCTTCTGTTTTGCCCAGGAGGAAAACAGCCACATTCGAGTTTTCTGATGGTGCTTGTTACTGAAATCCACAACTATTACAAATTTCTCTCTCATTTCATGGTCGTCTTCCTGGGAGGCACATTGGATGGTATCCCTTATTTCACCAGATTGAAAGAGTCTTGAGTATTTTTCTACTAAAACATCTTTGATCGCGATAGGTAAGTAGATGGAAATATGAATGGATAGATTAATAGGTGATGGATAGATATGGCTGATAGATGAGTGACAGAAAAACAAATATGGATAGACACAAGAAAGATCAATTGATTGATCAATAGATACATGACAGATGTAGCTATGAATTATGTGAAACTTATGAAACAAACACTAATTATGAGCATATTGAGAAGAACCTTGAACAGGGAGTTGTATTGGATTTTGTGCGTCTCAACTGTCTAAACCCATAATAGGAATTTCAACACTGAGTGTTGATATTTGTGAGGAGTCATTTTTCTAAGAAGTGTGTTGGGGAACCCACTGGTAATTTCTACTCACGTCCCTTTGCATGCGTGGATGCTCCTGCTCTGTAAAGTGCTGCACAAACAGCTACACGTCGCGTTGTCCCTCCATCTGGGTGACAACTGCGCAGCCCAAGGCAGCCTCTGCAGCAATTCTGTGAGGTCACCCTAGGGATGAGCCCAATCCATGATCTAGTGTCTTCAAACTCGCACAGCCCCACTGGTGTAGCTGCCACGGAGAGGGGGAGCGGGCTGGAGAACAGGGTCTACGGATTTCCATGTTTTAAGAAAAAGGTCATAAAGCATTTAAGGAGGTAGACAGGCCATGGGAAGAAGGAGACAGTCCTTGAGGCTTAGTAAAAGAAGGGAATCCTTTTGGATTGTTAGAGAAGAAGAGTGAAAAAGAGACCTGGGTGGATGGCGCACTTGAGCTTGGGAATGCACATGACCATCGGGGTCATGAACAACCAAGCTGGGGTCTAGACGTTTCCAGTGGTGCCACAGAGGAGCAAGCATGGGGCCAGAGAGCCCGTGTGCTGTGGAGGAGCCAGCCGTGGAGGAGCAGGGGGAGGAACGGAGCTCCCTGAGCACAGTGAGGATCACGGAGGCAGTGTCTGCAAAAACAAACCCAGGTAAGTGCCTTAGCCGCGGCAAGGGCAGAATTTGGATCTTAGAGTTAACAAATGGCCACAATAGCCAGAATGTAAAGAAAAAAGCTAAAGCTATGGAGATAAAAATCAATCGAGGCTGAAGGAGAGGGAGAGTGATTATTCTTAGACAAAGGAATCGGAGGACAGACTGCCGACCCTGTAACTGATGAACATGCCAGGGAAGGGAAGGGACAAAAGCTTAAACATAACAGATTCTGGCTCGCTCGAAGGGTTTTATTTTAACCTGTGCTCATTGAGTTCTGTAATGTGTTTTGATAGAGCACAGATACTTCACACAGGTAACGTGCATCTGAGACTGAATTACAAGTGAGTCTGTTGCTCACCTGGAGGGATCCCCCACCTCCCCTCATTTGCACAGGTGAGGCCCACTTGCTCCTGAGACCTCAATTCCCCTCACCTGCACCAGGTGAGGCCCACTTGCTCCTGAGACCTCAGCGCCCCTCATTTGCACCAGGTGAGGCCCACTTGCTCCTGAGACTTCAACGCCCCTCATTTGCACCGGGTAAAGCCCATTTGCTCCTGAGACCTCAACTCCCCTCACCTGCACCAGGTGAAGCCCATTTGCTCCTGAGACTTCAACGCCCCTCATTTGCACCGGGTAAAGCCCATTTGCTCCTGAGACCTCAGCTCCCCTCATTTTCACCCGGTGAGGCCCATTTGCTCTTGAGACCTCAGCTCTCCTCATTTGCACAGGTGAGGCCCACTTGCTCCTGAGACCTCAGCTCCCCTCATTTGCACAGGTGAGGCCCACTTGCTCCTGGAACCAGTCAGTACCCGGCATGCTGGAGGCGACTCTAAGGATTTGCCCTCTCTGCACCTGGGCTGCACCAGGGCAGGATGGTCGGGGAGCTACTTAGAGTGTGGTGTGCAAACAAGGAGGAGAGCACATCTGCCATCTGGAATATGGCTTTGGATTCTTTGACACTAGGAGAACTAGGAGAATTCTGTGTGTGTGTGTATGCACGCTCAGTGTTTCGCAACAGACTAAAGACAACTAACTGTAAGAAGCCTGAGGTTTATGGTCCTCGTGAGAGCTTCTAACTCCCTTCGTCGTCGGGACTCTTTATGTCTAAAAACTGGTATAACAGCAGCACCCAGTCCCCTGCTAGGAGCAGGGCTAAGCCAGTGAGTTGGAACACGGAGAGGCCTTGGCAGGCCCAGCGCGTGGAGATACTCAACACAAGCCAAGTCCATGTTTGGTACAAAGAAAAGCTGAGAGAAACATGAACCTGTGTCTCTTTAGATTGAACAATCTGCCAAGTGTGAATGTGGAATTATGTCAGAAATACACACTAAATGTGCATGCACACGTGTGTATATGTGTGTGTGCCCACCCCAGTGCCCCAACATGCATCTTCTATAGCTGGGAAATGGTAGCTGGGACAAGAAACCTACAGCTGGGCTGAGAGGCTCAGCCCTTGAAAATCTTTGAATAAGAAAACATCGTTATTAATAGTACCAGCACGTATTTCTAAATGAGTTAAATTTCTTCCAGAAAAGGTCTTCCATTATCTTCTGCATGTCTTTGCAATCATTATCTTATCTTATAATTTTGAAAAAAAATTACAAGGTGGTTTTAAAATAATTTCAGACTCTGGTCCTTAAGGTTGATTCTACAAATTAAAGCCATGACATTCAAAGATAAGTTCTTATTTTATTTTAATTTTATTTTTGTGGTACTAGAGATTGAACCCAAGGGCATTCTACCTTTGAGCTACTACCCAGCCCTATTTTATTTTTATTTTTATTTATTTATTTATTTATTTATTTATTTATTTATTTATTTTTGCGGTACTGGGGATTGAACTCAGGGGGATTCTACCTCCAAGCTATACCCCCAGCCTTACTTTTTATTCTTTATTTTGAAACAAGGTCTCACTAAGTTGTGGATTGCCTCACTAGTAGCTGAGGCTGGCTGCGAACCTGGATCCTCCGGTCTCAGCCTCCCAAATGCTTGGATTACAAGAGTGCGCAACCACGCCTGGCAGTACTTTTTTATTTTTAAGCAAGGTCTCACTAAGTTGCTGAGGACTTCGCTAAGTTGCTGAGGCTGGCCTTGAACCTGCGATCTTCCTGCCCCGACCTCCCAAGTACTGAGATTATAGCCATGGGCCACCACGCTTGGCTCAAGGGTAAGTCACTTGAGTTATGCATTGCTGCTGCCCTTTGGGTCTTCCACTGTTTGCTGTCGAGCCATTTCCTTCAGTAGAGAGCGGAGCAAATGCGGGAGGTAGGACTCCAGGTGGTTCAGGGCCTGGAGACACTCCAGTTGTAAGAACACTTGGCTTCTTGAGTCAGTGACTTCACTTGGAAGTTGGCTGTGTCCTCGGCACCTTCACTAATTTCCAGGCAACCAGGGGACTGGGTTCTGAGGTGTCTTTTTCACCTAGCTATTCCTACTTCCTTGTCAGAATTATTTTCAATTTATTAAAAAAATACACCACTTTCTCTGCATGATTTAAGAGCATTTGAAGAAACATTTTTGAAAATGATGTACATAGTATGGCAGATCCTTTAGGAGAGAATTGAAGCTTTTATTTTTAATCAACAGTTTTCTGCTTCTTTTTTGGTAAAACTAAAGTTTTTGTTTTTTTGTTCATCTGTTTGTTTGTTGTCTTGTTTTGTTTGGTACTGGAGATTGAACTCAGGGGCATTCTACCTCCAAGCTACACCCCCAGTCCTATTTTATTTTTATTTTTGAAACAGGGTCTTGCTAGGTTGATGAAAGTCTCACTACTTGCTGAGGCTGCCCTTGAACCTGCAATCCTCCTGTCTTAGCCTCCCAAGTACTGGGATTACAAGTGTGCACCACCACACCTGGCAAAGTTAGGTTTTGAGGACAGAAACACCTTTAAGAAACTCTGGCTCCGTGTGTTTACGTCTTGGGCACTTGGCTGGTTGTGCGTGTGTGTGTGTGTGTGTGTGTGTGTGTGTGTGTGTTGGGGGTGTGTGGGGGGAAGGAGGCACTCAGCGTGTCTGTTCTCTGGCCCTGACCTGCTGGAGGAAACCGCCTGGCAGGTGCAGTACCTCCACTTCTGGCTAGACAAGCTCTCTTCTGAGTGCAAAAGCACCTGATCCCAGGTCTCATCTGGACTCAGCGCTCTCTTCCCAGAGTCCCGCGCTCTTATGAGCACCCCTCCCCCAGCTCAACATGACTGATGGTTTTCCTCCCGGTGTACCAGCTACTGGACACGAACACTAGAGCGCCCATCCAAAATGGCAGAGCCAACCTGTCCTGTGCCCGTCCCTAATTTTGATTCATTGCGACTCCTCTGAGCAATCGGTTCTTACATATTCTGCTTTGGTGTTCCAATAACTTCCAGTTCCATTCAAAACTAGATAGAGCCCATTTTCTTTTTAAAGTTAGGGGAGCCATGGTGAGTTGTTGGAAAGGAGAAAAGGAAAACCACCAGTCCTCTTCAGCACAAGTTCCATGTCATACAATCTTTCATATTAGAGAAAATACAATACTAAATTTTTTATAATTCATTTGAAAACTTTTAAAGAGTCGAAAAGTGAATATAAACATTCAAATGTGGAAATGATTCTCATATTCTCTTTTGGAGGACATAAATATTGAGAAACGAGATCAGAGTAGACATCAAAGCATCATAGGTACCAAGACTACCTCCCCATGTCCTGAGGAGAGTGAAGAATGGAACAGGTGTTGAGAGGACATGCCCAGTGCCTAGCCAATGGACAGGCCCCTGCACTTGCATTACTGTCTCCTGCGACCTCCTTCAAACTCAACCTATAATGAGATAGTGAGTCCTGAGGGTGACCAAAGCTCACGTCCATGAAATTGAAAGAGATTTCCTTCTTTTAAGTCCCCTTTGCCGGAGTAACTTGAGCTGTTCTTCTATGGTTTGCTCCAGAATTAACATCACGTGTCCTCTGCCTGGATGCCTGGAATCTGAAGTTTGATAGATGCCTCTTCTACTCCTTTCTATAATGTGATTTTTTTTTGAAACTCGAAAAGGGCTGTCTACATTTTGGGGAATATGTTATACTCGAGCAGGTACCCATCTGTGTCACTTCTAGCCCTGGTGTTCGTCAGGGGAAGAGCTGCTCGTGGGAGAGATCAGTGCTTCCTGAATAGACTTGAGCACCGTGGAGCCTTCGACTGACCTATTTTACAGGTTCTTCTGCCTTCATTTTTTGAGTCCTAAATGCACATGGTTCTAGTTAGAGCCTTCTATAATTCTAGAATAAAATGCAAGTTCAAATTGCTTATTTAAATGAATAGTCTATCTCTTCTGGGGAGATGCACATTAAGAAAAAGAAAACTTAGATGGCGTGCCGCGTTGCTGTTTATTGTTGACGACAACCACCAATAACGGCTGAGCTAGGGTGCATGGACAGGAAGTTGGAAGAAGTTAGAAAGGGGCAAAGGAACCCCAACACCTGTTATGGACGAAGCCAACCTCAACCAGCTTCTGTTCTATTTTTCATATTAAGCTTATGAGGTGTGTTTAATGTCAAGGGGTATTGCCTAATAATTTTGTTTAATTTCAAGAAGCGTTGCCTTATAATTTCTGGGCGAGCTGCAAGCCCTACCCTTTTGCTAGTAGTGCGTGGGTATGGTGTGAGCTGACTGACAGACAGCTCGGGCTCTGGCTTTTCCCACTCCTCACTTAGACCCATCAGTTCCACTCAGCTCTGGAACAGAGAGAACGCAAAATAATATTTTAAGGAAATTTGATTCCCGAGGCTGTTGTGCCTCCTTATACATAAATTACCCTTAAACCACAGTGGTTATTGAAATAAAAATTCCATTTCTCTTACATTGACAATTCTTCCAGGGGGGCTGGGGAGTTCCCTCCCAGAGCTGGATGAGCAAAATTGGCCATGACATCAATGTGATTATTACAGTCGTGCATTTTATTTTTAATATTTCCCTCTTGACAGATTTATTTCTTTTCAGATCAGAAATATTTCTTCTGAGGAGAAAAAATATATAGCCCCTGTATGTTTTCTGATACCGAGAATTACCAGATGCCAAGCTGTGAACATAAGGAAATTGAAGACCCTTGTGGGTGACCTTAAGGACCAGGAAGGGGGAGAATTGTGATACAGCGGCTCAGGCAATTTCACTACGGCTGCTTGGTTCGTGAAAAATGAGAAATGGGTTTTCTATTACTAAATATAATGAATTTCTTTTCTGCCCTGTCACAAATTGTCAAACTTCATTGAGTAGAAGAAATATCTGGACCAAACATTTATAGAGGGTTGGTATGAATACCCATATCGCCCAGAGGTGAAGGACGAAGGAGTTTAGGTCATTTTATTTGAGGTCCAAATTTTAAGCTAATCCAGTTAGCAATGCGGTCATGCTGGACACATTTTGACCTATAAACAGAACGTTTTTAAATGCTACTAGTAAAGTCATGTACATATATATTTGTTGTATAGACTAAATATTCCATCCAAGTGGATCCATGAAGAGGTTAATCAGTTTCTAGATGACCAAAGGGGTTTATTGGGTATCTGTCATGCCTGTCATGACACAACACGGACAACTTGTGGGTAATTGCATAAGATCCAGTGATCTATAATACAACATGGAAGAAAGAGATGACCCATGAGGAGCCTGGACAACGTGCACCGTCTCACCTGGAGGTCAGTACTGTCCAGTGTGTTCAAAGCCTCTGCTTCTCCTTTGTGCTTCATAATCTAAGCATGGCTTTGGAACTTAGTAAACTCTCACCTTCCTGTTTACTTTTGGTCACTTTGCATGGCTGGAAATATTGCACGTTCCAGCAAGCATCCAACGTCCTAAGAGGGAGAGACTGGGATTGGAATCGGCTGACCGGATGCTGGTCCTTGGCAGGCTTGTGCGGCTGCCCAGGCAAGCTGCCTGGATTCTCGCAGATCAGCTTCCCTCTGAGACATGTGGGAAAGACCATACTTCTTCTGATGTAAGTAGGAAAGGAAATGTTGGTGGAATTCTCCACATTACAGTGTTTATGGGATGAGTATGTTTTTAAATTGAAATTCAAAGGGACAGAGTGATGATACCCAAACATTATACAAAAGCAGACTTAATGCATGAGTAGGTATAGTAATAGTAGCTTTCAGAAAACAATAAGCCAGAAGACGGTTGTCATCCTTGAACAAATAATAGCAAGGCGTTTGGTTGCATGGGAGTCACAGGAGGCTCGGAAGAACTTGACGTGTTCCCCAACCTTCAGTTATATGGTGGATGTGGTACGTAATGAGAATATTTGGTAAAGGCAGATACTAGAAAGAGTAAAGGAAAGGTTAAGTTGGCACCACACCCAAAGACTCTGAGACAGAAGACAACCTACAGTGAGTAAGAAAGAAAAAGGAGACAGAGAGGGAGAGAGATTTGTTATAAAAATCAAAACATTAGCATATGACCACAAAAGAATACATGAACACATAGGAAGAAATGTCGAAAGAAGTCCATAGGCCAACAGAAGACATTTCGGTTTATTTTCCACAGTCTTATAAATACATATTTATGCACATTCTTTCATATGATCCACAAGGGAGACAGGACTGTTTTTATCATCTCAAAGACAGGATGGTGGAGAGTCTGAAACTAAAGCCACATAGGTAACCTGCTGAAAAATGGAATGTAATCCATTTGTTGGATGCCAGGCCCAGTAACTGACACTGTGTTATCTCTAAATCTTAAGGTGCAAAGAAGGGCACAAATCTAAAAATATATTCCATAATTTATGCCAGCATGTAGCCCATTCAGCCAAGCCTCCCTTGAATTCCGTGTGTTGGTTCCACATGCTAGGGTCCAGATCTGTGTTCCGATCCTTTGCCTAAACAGCCTCCACAGATCTTCTGGTCTCTATAATAGAAGGGGGCTGCTCAAATTTTAAAACGTATTGACTTATTTTATTCTACCATGTTTCTGATCCACGGAAGACTGGAACCTTCTCAAGCCAGAGCCTCAGACCCAGTACCCTGAAACTCCCTGCGATCGGGCCTCACTCTCACCCCGCAATGGTCTATCTCATCTCTACTATCTGTCCAGCCCAATATCCTTGCTTGATCATGTCTGACAACTTCCTGTGCAAACCGTCCCGTCCAGGCGCCAGACCATCTCCCTTTTTCTCTTCCGTTTACTGAGCCTTTACCAAGCAGCTTCAGTGCCAAGCACTGTCCTGGTACTTCGGATGGTGATAAGAGTTAAGGATAATAAATGAGGCAGGGAAGGGAAACATGCTTACATGGAGTTGGCATGTAATATGTTTTAGATAGTGAGAACTATTGAAAAGCAATAATTAATAATAAAGCAAGGGAGAGAGCCAGGAAATCCTGGGGGTAGCATTGAACACTTTGATAGGGTTCTCCAGGATGCCACAAGCAGGAGAAGTGGAGAGGGCGAGCCAATGCAGCAGGTTTCAGAAGTGAGACGCAGCTGGAGGAGCTGAGCCACCAGGGTGTGCCCTGGAGACTCCTTCTGTCCCTACCCCTCCTCTCTCATTGTACTTCAAGCTGCCATTGGCTGAATTTAGCTTTCTTCCACCATGCCAGGCAGCCAGGATAGTTCTGCCTTCAATCCAGCTGCATCCCCAAAATACTGAACCAAACTAAACTTTTCCTCCTCTAAATCATTCTTGGCAGGTCTCTTGGTTGGGTAGTACAGTAACAAACTATAATTTACTGAATGACAAATTTGTGCTTTAATGCTGAAGTGAATGAATGAATGAATGAATGACCAGATGGATGAATGAGTTGGGGAGAGGGGAAAGCCTTTCCAAATAGTGAAATTTCTACTAATGACAATGGATAGAATGATGAAATTAGAAAATCATCAAAAGCTGGTTAAACTAGTGGGTAAAAATTTAGTATGGACCAGAATCATTATAAATCATCAAGATATTTTCCTTCAAATTGCCCATTAATAAAAACGGGGAATATGTCACTTTGCTGAGGAGAATCCATAACCAAGTCATGAAACCTAACTTCGCCCACATTAGGCCAAACCCCACATACAATCTCATATGCCTCCTAATCATACAATAGAAAGGTTATGCACAATATATTATTCCAATGTATTCTTGGTCAATACCTATAACCCAAGTCTGCAAATTAGTGAGTTGTCCTCTTTAAAAATCTGAAGATTAAAAGACACAAGAATGACAGAAAATACACCCTATTCAAGGATAATAAAAGTACAGGGTGGCTCAATGTTATGCTCAATCCTGAATTTGGTCTTGGATGAAGAGGGAAAAAGAGCATGTCCAAAAAGATAAATTTAAACAATTTGTAACATTTGAATATGGACTATATGCTAGATAATCGTACTGAAGTGGTGCTAAATAGTCTGATTTTGTTGACTAGTTTGTGGTTGTATGAGAAAAAATAACCCTACTTAGGAAGTATACTTTAAAGTATAGAGGGACATGATATCTCCAACTGAGTAGTTTAATACCATTATATAAATTGACAGAAAGAGAAAGGGGGGTTGGTAAGAAAGAGAGAGAATATATCTGGGTAAAATGCAGGGTAGTTCTAGCTCTGTTGTAACTTTGTGGTATGTTTTTGTGTGGGCACTAGGTTTTATAGAAATAAAACCTATATGGCTAGGAAGAGAATTTCTGGGTCATATTGTAACTCCACAGGAAACTTTTCCCTTTTATACTTTTTTATTCTATGCTGACAATGGAAACCAGGCCCTCACATATAGGAGGCAAGTACTCTACTACTAAGCTAAGTTACCACCCAGTAACTACTAAGCTCAATCACTACCCAGTAACCTCTTTTGAGGAATCATTAGTCTTTTTTTTTTCTTCAAGAAAGAGCCAATATTTTGAATTTCTGTCAAACATCCTAACACTTACTATTTTATCTTATTGATGATAGCCATCCCAGTGAGTGCAAAGTGGAATATCACTGTGATCTTGGATTCTCTTCCCTGAAGAAGAATGATGTTGAGCATCTTTTAATGTACTTATTGACCATTTGTATATCTTCTGTGAAGAAATATATAGTCAGACTCTCTTCTGTTGAATGGGTTCTGATCCACAAATGAAAACACAGCCATTTTCACACAATCAAAAGTACAAGATAATTTACTATGAGAAAATAATTAAAACACCAGAAAATCTCACTTGTGTGCATGAAGTCACTAATACTGAATTTTCCTGCACCTGAGATTGTATTAATAATATCAATTAAAAGCACAGAACAATGCAATATCATGAAAGAAAAAAAAATATACAACACCAAACCAGGGGGATTTGTGGATTGTAAGATCCAGAGTAAAACTGGGAGGTCCCACCAGCAGCTCTCTGGGGTCTTGATCGAAAAGACCAGCGCTGGTCCTGGGCAGTGCATCTGCTCCATGGGAGAGACCCCAAAGAGATGCTTCAGCCCCCTCTCTCTTTTATGGGGAAAACTCACTAGGGGTTTTAGTAGTTGAGTCAGGGACCAAATGTCCACTTAAGTCAACTTTTCTGCTGTCTTGGCCTCTTAAAATCTGGTAAGCAGAGTATGAATTAAAGAGCACAACAATCTCCTCAATCCTGGGAAACAAACTAAGAAGAACAGGTGAGAAGATTACTGGACTGGATTGGGGAAGAAAGTCAAAGGGGAGACGCATCTCTGTATGTAAGAGCACGAAGACCTCCCCATTCCCAGGAAAGAACCCAAGAAAAACAAAGGAGAGAAGACTAAGGGAAGAGAAAGGGAAAGTGCAGGAGGGAGACTCACATCTGTGTTCACTACAGACACTTTGCTCGTTCTTCAATTGAGCAGTCTTTTTATTAATGAATTTTAAGAATTCTTGGATATTCTAAATCGAAGCTTCTTCCCCAATATATGGATTGCAAACATTTTTTTTTCTCACTGTGTAGGTTCTCTTTCTATTTCAGATGGTGTCATTCGAAGCACATTGTTATTTTTTTAATGAAGTCCAGTTTGTCTATTTTGTTCATTGCTTGTGTGTTTACTTTCACATCTACATAACTATTGCTAAGGTCATGAGTATTTATGCTTACATTCTATTCTAAATTTTTTGGAGTTTTAGCTCTGACATTTGAAGCCGTGATTCATTTTTAGTTAATTCTTTTAGATGGTGTGAGGTAAGGATCCAACATCATCATCTTCATGGAATATTCAGTTTTCTGAGCACCTACTTTTTCAAAAGACTGCCTTTTTAAATCTAGCACTTAGACTCTGTCATTCTGTTCTTGTTTCCATTGTTTCTGATGATAAGTCTCATCTCAGTTTGGGGTGGAGGGTTTCTTTGTGCATGGTGAGTTTTTCTTTTCTTCCTTCAATTCTTTTTTTCTTCATGCTTGGCTTTCCGCATTTTCATGTGTGGTTTATTGAGTTCCTAGATTGTTTTTCATCATATGTCAGGAATTTTCAGCCATGATTTCTTTGAATATATTTTCTAATATTCAAATATGTTTGAATATCATTTCTCTTTTCCTGGTACTCACCTTACTCTTGTGTTAGTGTCTTAATAGTGTTCCACATTCCTCTGAGGCTTTGTTCATTTTTCTTCACCTCTTTTTCTGTCTTCTCTGGATTATGAAATATTTGTCTTCAAGTCTGAAGAATTTTTCTTTTGCTGGCTCAAGTCTGCCACTCAGCCGCATGGTGAATTGTCATCTAAGTTATTGTACTTTTGAAACCCCATCTTTCCGTCTGCTTTGCTCTTTATATAAGTTCTACACTTTGTAACAACATTCTCTACTCCAATGCTACCACCCCTTTCTAACTTCTTAGTGAAGCTCCTTTTAGTTCTTTGAACATATTTATAAGTCTTGCTTCAAAGTCTTTTTTTTTTTAAACCTATGTACGTTTCCTCTCATTGGCCACATTTTTCATGTGCTTTCTCCTGTGTGTGGATTGCAATTCTTCCCTATTTTTTGCATATCTCATAGTTGTGTGTTAAAAACTTGACACATTAGGTGATATATTATAGCAACATTGGAAACTAAATCCTTCCTCTTCTGTCTATGGAGCTGTAACATCCACAGCTAACAATGAAAAGCCCTGATTATTTCAACGCAGGGACAGATATAAGGATATGATGCTATTTTTTAAAATTGCTCCTGTGATTTAAAATTATATGAGAAGTAATTAAATGTCACAATGTCTGAGTGAATATAGATTCCATTTAAGAAGCCAAACCTGTGTGTGTTCTAATACTGACATTATGTTTTTCAAAGTAATCTTAAAGTAGCATTAAATTATGAAAGGGATGACCTCTGCATTATCAACTGGGCCAGCGGCTCGTCAGAAAATTTCATGTTCAGAAATAATTACCACCTCTATGTCATGCCAACCATAATTCCTAAAAAGGAAAAAGAGAACAATGACTAATTGTACTATAAAATTTTCTCTGACTACCAGCAATGAATCAATTAATCAGAAAAAAAGAATGAGGATATTATTACACTATTTTTAGAAGAATAAGTTATCTCAAATAAAATAAAAACTACCAAGAGATTTTAATTGGTAAAACGACACACCACAGCTTGCCTATTCTTAAAAGCTATGGTTTTTAAGAATTTTCTCTTATCCACAGAGCCCTCTAGTGGAGTAAAGGTCATCAAAAATCAACCTGCAGAAAAACATAAGCACACTTTAGAAATTGCCATTTTTGTTTCCCATGAATATAAAACCTAGGCTTGGTTTTATATTCATGGGAAATAGTTCTAGGCAAACTCCCCAACCCAGGTTTCAGTTATTTTCTTACAAACAATATATTTACTTGGCAAAAATATTCCACAATAAAGAATAAAGAGTAAAGGAAGTATTTTCCACTGATTCTTTTTTGAGGAGCTCTAGCAGGATAAAAGTAGTAGAGAAGGGTGGATAAATGTATCATTGAAGCAGGGCAGCATGTGAGGTGATCACTGTTGGAGCAGGTACTGGGTGCTTGAGGGCTGAGTCTACTGTTGGAGCAGGTACTGGGTGCTTGAGGGCTGAGTCTACTGTTGGAGCAGGTACTGGGTGCTTGAGGGCTGAGTCTACTGTTATATATGTTGGAAAGTTTCCATGATTGTAAGTGAAAGACAAATATTAGAAGAAATAGATCAATAAAATAGTAGGAAAATCTCCAGCAAAAAAAATTAAATATTTGTTAAGTAATTTTAAAAAGGTAAACATATTTATTAGCCGGTAATGTAGGAGAGGTGTTTTGACATGCCCTCAGGGTCATTACTATAATATAACTCACTTAAACGAAAAGAAAACACAAAACATTCATTAACAAACAGCTTAGAAATTTATAGGGAAACTGAAGAGATGATTTTAAGACATCAGCATTATACGTTCATGTGTTACATGAACAGAACTTCTTATTAAAAATAAATCTACTTATATGTCTTTTTGTGTTCTTGGCACCTTTGTTGAAGATCAATTGACTCAAATGCATGAACTTAATTTTGTACTCTCTATTCTGGTCCAGTGGTCAATGTGTCTGTTTTTAGGATTACTGTAGCTTTTTAGTATATTGTGAAATCAGGTAGTGCTGCCTTGCTCTTCTTGCTCAAGATTACTTGGCTATTCTGGGTCTCTTGTCCTGCCCTATGAATTTTAGTATTTTTTAAAATTTCTGTGATAAATGTCATTCAGTGTTGTTAGGTGTTGCATTGAATTGTAGATCACTTTGGGTAGTATAGACATTTTAATAATATTAATTTTTACAATTCATGAACATGTGTTATCATTCCTTGTTATCTTCAATTTCTTTTATTCTTTCTTTTTTTGCGGGGGGGATACTGAGGATTGAACTCAGGGGCATTCTACTTTCAAGCTACATCCCCAACCTTTCTTTATTTTTATTTTTGAAACAGAGTCTCATTATGTTGCTGAAAGTCTTGCTAAATGTCTGAGGCTGATTTCAAACCTATGATCTTCCTGTCTCAACCTCCCCAGTACTGGGATTACAGGTGTGCACCACCACACCTGGCTGTATTCAATTTCTTTCATCAGCATTTTGTAGTTTTCAGTGTACAGATCTTTTTTTCACCTTCTCAGTTAAATTTATCTGTAAATGTTTTATTTTATCTTTTTTACTTGTAGACATGATTGTTTTATTATTTATTTATGGACAGCTTGTTATTAATACGTAGGAATAAGGAATAATACATACATACACTGATAATACTTACAACTGACCTTAGTATGCTGAGTTTGTGTTATCTTATTTTATTAACTTTGTTTCTGTAAATGTTTTCTTTCTCTCCATACTAAAGGACAAAGGCAGTGTCATATACTTCCACACGTCCCATGCCTCCTGACTCCCAGAGAATATTGAAGAGTTGGAGAATTGCAGGAATCTCTTGCTCTTGGTGAAAGGCGATGGGACGTGTACAACAGTGTCTGGAATGTCCCCGGAGCTCCTTCGTCACATTCTGCGCCTGCCCGTTACCGAGGAAGTCCTGCAGCCTGACATGGACCCCACGAGGTGGGCGGCAGGTGGCATGAACACGTGAGTCTTTTCAAGGGCACCGTGTGATTCAGCCATTATCAGCAAACGCTTCCCATGTCTTCCTCAAGTTGGCTGAAGAACATCTTTAGAAGACAGTATTGTATTTGATTAGATATCTTGATGAGAGTTGCTAAAACTAAAGCCTTCTGTGCTCAGAGCGGGTGAGTCGGCTTCTGCATCTTCAGGAGATGCGTATGTGGTGGTCAAACACAGGAGATGTTGCCAAAACCCTGTGTCTAACGTCACCATTACACCCTCTGGGAAAGACCAGTCAACACCCCTTCACCCTCCAGAGCCCTCATTACAGAGTCCAAACAGCACATTTTTAACTCTAATTCCCTCCATGATCTGGCTTCTACCTCTTCCTCCAAATTATTATTACTTTTTTAAATGTTTTGCACAAATCTAATCCTCAGAACAACAGAGAATGTTTAAAGTTTGAGAAGGCTTGCCCTAGGGGAACAAGCCTTCCTTCTGGTCATAGCCAAGAGCTGCCTGCTAATGCACACCCTCTCATCAGAACTGTTACTTTTGAGAAGACTCTTTGTTTTGGTTCATGACCAGAGTGGGCCAATTACAAAAAGACAAGCAGAAATGGTTTGGGCTGCATGATGTCCATTGCAGACTGTTGCCCATTTCTTCCCCTCAACTCTTTGCAGTGAAGTGTAGAGACCGGAGGGCATATCTCCTGGTCTTGCTCGTAGCCAGGCTTCCTGCAACGCACAGGGGTGAGGTTGGGCAGATAAGCACTCGCGCTCACCAGACCTGGCACCTCCTAGCTCCTGCCAGCTCTGCCCTGCTGCTGGGCTGTGGTGCTGGGGTGGCCATTTCCTGCATCTCTCACCTGTGGGGACACACCTGTGGTCAACCAGGCAGCACTGATTTCAGAGGCATGGAGCATGGCAACGGTGAAAGAAACAGCCCTGACTTCTGCCGTCTGCCCTTCCAACACACTTGAGAGAACTACATTCAATCTGTTCCGAGCTTATGTTTCCTAGGCTGGGTGCTGGCTTACACATCATTGCTCAGATTTCGTTTTATGAAGATCACCATGGCAACACATTGCCACACAGATGGGAGGTGGACAGGAAAGGAGAAAGCCCAGGTTATCACTGGAGAGAGAAGGCGGCAGCTTAGACCTAGGGAAGGGCCAGGGATTGGGAGAGGTGGAGGCGTCTCTGGGCTCTTTGCAGAAGAAATCAACCTCAGTTGGGGCTGAGCAGGTGTGAGGGGGGAAAGGTTCCGTCTCCAGGATGTTTCTTGATGGCTTAAATGAAGCCACAGGGCAGGGGATGTGCTTGTCCCTGACAGGAGGAGGGGAAATCGGAAGTCCAGCCTCAGAGTCATGAGCGGAAGGTTTTTCTGGGTCTTGATAGTAGAGTCACCATATAGATAGTGCGCTACACCAATTTCTGCACGTCAGAGGAGTAGTCAATACTGGATAAAAATCTGAGAGCTGTCAACAGATTAGGGTCGCCTTAGGAGAAAGGACAAAAGCGGACAGAGACACGGTGGCCAGTGACCGGCTGATCAATGCAAACCCATTGTTAGGGCTTCATCTGCCTTTATCTCTACCATCTGCAATCCATACCACTGATGGCCACGCTTCTTAAACTCTCCTTCCTACTGTCCCTCTGAAGCATCCACAGCCACCAAACTTAACCTAGAGTTTTTGCTTGGTCAGCCCTGAAACATGCATTTTTTTTTTTTTTTTTTGGTACTGGGGATTGAACCCAGGGGCATTCTACCTCCAAACTACCCCCAGCCTTATTTTTTATTCTTTATTTTGAAATAGGGTCTCACTAAGTTGCAGAGGGCTTCACTAAGTAGCTGAGGCTGGCCGCGAACCCGAATCCTCTGGTTTCGGCCTCCCAAGTACGTGGATTACAAGCGTGCACCACCACACCTGGCTAACATGCATTTTTTATAAGACTGCATCCCAGCCTCTGCCTGCACCTCGGTGGCTACAGCCTCCAGACCACTGGGAACACTGGTGCCAACCAAAACTACATTTCTGGGTTTGCTTCAACGGGAAGGACTCTCTGGAGAAGCAGGAGGTGTCCCGGGGAGATGGGCAGAGGGGGTGACTGGGCTCCAGCTCCTGTTGGGTGAGTTAGGGCGGGGTCAAGGGAGGAGGGAGTCCTCTGGATAGAGTGCCCTCAACAGCTGAGGGAATTCTATGGACAGAAGAACAGCGTGGGCTACGGTGGTAAAGACGCCACTGTTCACGACATCGGCCAGGGAAGGCGGTGCATGGCCGCCTCTGTGGTGGGGCCAGTGTCCTCAGCCAGTCCTTTCTGCCTGGTACAGGTGTTCTGTGAGGCTGACCAAGGGGTACACGTGGCCGGGACAGTGGACCAGCCCACGCCCAGGGCAGGGCAGCGCTTTTAACATGCTTCCTTTCACGAAAGCCCAGCGCCTCCCGGGGGCTTGCCTGGTGTGCAGTGTCGTCACCCTCTGGGTGCTGGCGTGCTCCCCATCATGTGGTAACTGTGTTCCTCCTTGCTACTCCAACACTAATAAGTCCCGGGGAGTCTAACCACGTCTCTGAGCTCTCCTGAGACCTTCTCTGCCCATCTCACTTCTGTCCAGTGGGGTCTTCCTTTGTCCGTTCTTTCATACTCCTTGGTCTCCTCCCTTCCGGACTCATGGCATTGTGACCCTAAGCCCTCTGCAGTGGCTTGACCTGGCCTCTGTGCCCGAAACCCTCTGCTCATCCCCAACCCAGCCTGATGTGCTCCCCATAACCAGGTTTTGCCGACATCTGCCGTCAGCCCTGAGTCCTGCTCCCCAAGCTCCCCTCCTTGTCCTGAGTCCTGGTTTCTCTATGGCTCACGCTGTTTCCTCTGAACGCCCTGTTTACTTCCACTGAGAATCCAGAACCCACCTTGCAGCTCTGGATGGCTCTTGTTTCTGTTTTCTCCCACTGAGAATATCACCTTGGTCACAGAAAATGCTAAATAAAATGAGACAAATGTTTCCAAAGAAACACTTCCGGTTTTCTGAACCAAGATGTTTTGGCTGTGAGTAGGTCACCCTGTGTCCACGTGAACCCCGCCTTGCCTCGGGCACGCTGGAGAGATGTCACCCTGTGTCCACGTGAACCCAACCTTGCCTTGGGCACGCTGGATGCCCGAACCCCAGGCCTCAGGCTTCAAATTCCCTCAGGCCTTCCTCCAAATGTTTCTCTCTAGTCTTATTTCCCACAATTTCCCTTAGCTAACTAGACCCCCTCTCCATTTCCTCACCCTCTGGGATCGATCCAAAGCCCACTGACCCCTTTAGCCTGGCCTCCCCCTCCTGCTGGTCTAAGCACTAAGCACACCTAGGCTCAGTCCCAAGGTTTGGGGATTTACCTTAACCTACCCTGACTCCCTCTTACTTTTCTTTCTAAATAACAAAGAAAAGGATTGCATCTAATGAGTTCTGTTATATTTTACAATATTTAACTAGGATACTGAAAGTATATTGGGTACTCAAACTGCACTATGCTTTATATTAAAAAACATTGCATATGAAAAGCCCATGAAACACCACTTCAATATATCCCACCTGCTTTTCTTTCTGTGTGTGTGTGTTCCTGGGAATTGAACCCAGGGAGCATTTTACCTCTGAACTACACCATCAGCCCTATTTTATTTTTTAATTGGAAACAGGGAATCTCTCTCTATATATATATATATGGCTTTTTTTTTTTTAATAGCAGGAATTCAAGATGACCCTGAGTCCACCAGGGCTGAAGTACTTACTATCGTAATCACCAGGGCTTGGCAACTACAGTCAATGCACATGTGGTCTTTAATATATTTTAAGATACACTGTATGTTTACATTCTCAGGAAAATTTAAGGAAGGCCACTGTTTGGTCCTTGAAAGCTGAGACCAAGTGTCCGTCTTGTGCGCGTCTTGTGCCAGCAGGGGGCAGCACACTCACACGCTTGCGGAGCACTGACTGCGCATGCGCTGTGAGCAGAGCTGAGCCGAGGTTGCCTTCTTCCAGAAATGTTTCAATGTTGTTTATCCTGACTGCAGCGAGTTTTGCCACCGTAATTGTGGAGTGATAGACTGTACCCCAGCAGCTCTCAGACCATGTGGCTGTTTGTTCTTTGTTCCATTTCCATTATCTGAGAATAAAATTAAAACCTACTTCCATCCTAACTTTACAATATTTATTTACTGCTGCTCGCTGTTGGAGAGCATGTTATCTATCAAAACAAACAACTGGACTAGTGCACAGCAGTGCAGAACGGTTGCTTCCCAAGTCTACTTTTTCTGCTGAGTAACTATCCAGCTAGGTGTTACGTAAAATTGGGGGAAATAACCCTAGAAATGCGTGCTTCCTTCTGGGCGATGAGATGGGTGGTCTTGGCTGTGACCATTTCTTCCTCTAATGAGGTCTCCATACCCAAAGAATCTTGGCCAAGATGTAATACACTATAAATGAGCAGTAAGCAAATATTTTCCAAGTATTTAGTCATAGTGACCATGCTATCTTCTTAAGGAACTTAAGAACTTCTTGACGTCACTCTGTGATGAAATCATCAGGCAGGTTGTAGATCTTCACAAGGGAAATCCTCTTCCTTCCAACAATGGGATCTTAAGTTCCGAGCGTGAGGCAGGTGGAGCGGTGAGATCCTTGTTCTTTCTCTCCCTCCAGAGGTTGTGTCTACCTCTCCTGGGTACTGGCTCCTGTGAGCCCTTCATCTGGTAGATTTTGTTCACTCTGCAAGCTTGGTTCCCAGCTTAGCCTGAATTTGAAAACAAAGTTAATTATATATAGATATATATAGATATATAGATATATATATGTATATATATGTATATTATATATATATATATATATATATATATATATATCTTTTTTTTTCTTTACAGCAACCTGAGCCTTTTTGTTTTGGGTGGGGTTTCTCTCTATCTCTGTTTTCTCATGTGGCCAGAAGCAGAAAACCACACTATTTTAACCCATCAATCATGTCAATAACATATCTAAACTAATAGTTTTAATTTTATATTTTAATACTTTTACTAGTGCCTTGAAAATATACATTATAGCCAGGTTCAATGTGATACAAACATACATGCACACAGCTCTTGGCGTAATTTTACATTTCTTTGACTATCTAGATCTTTAATATTTTCTCATGTGCTGGCTGTCTACATATCTGTTTATATGTATACATATGTGTTTTTGTCTGTTGAAATTAAAACTAAATCAATGGGTGAATCAAACAAAATAAATAAGTCATGATCTGGAAGATGAAATGGAGTAAATTCCCATGACTACAACACAGAGAAAATCAACAGGAGCTTGAGGAGGGGGGTCTACCACTGAGGTGCAGACAGGACACCAGAAGGAGATGGACATCCGTCTATGCAGTGACCAGAGGAGCTGAGGGGGAGTATGGGAGAGAGGTAAAATCAGAAAGAGTAATGCTAACAGCATTCCAGAATTGTGTTAGTTTTCAGATTTCTCCAAGATCCCATCTAGCCTAATAAAGCCAAAGAAATCTAGAAATGGCACATGGTTAAGTCTCAGAAGACACCGAACACGGCAAAGATAGTAATTATGGTTGAAAAAGTAACTTTCCTTTAGGAAAAATTTTTAATGTGCTTTTATTGGTGCATTATGGTCTCACATCATAATGTAAATCATGTGGACAATGACATGCATGCACACAGCACTTGCTGCCCCCCCCTCCCACCCATCTCCCCCTTTTCCCATATCAGAGCACTGAGATTGACTTAGTCTTTTCATATATGTGCACAGAGCCAATGGTAGTATTTCCATTAATGAACCTCTGTCTTCCCCCGCCCCTTCCCTTAGACCACTTCCCTGGCTCCACTGAGGTTAAAAAGGCCCGAGAGCTGACTTCTCAATGAATAGGGAAGACAGTCTCCATGATGCTGAGGTAAAATAGCTGCCAACTGACAGTTCTAATCCTAAAAAGAGTAATGGATTGCAAGGATTGCAGCCACGCCACGAGGGAGGGAGACATCGTGCCCCACACAGCAGTGGAGCCCCTGCGTGCCATGGCGCCCTCTGCAGGAAGGTCACAGGTCACGGGTTGCCCTCAGGGGCTAGGAAATGAGAGACCAGAAGGACAGCCACAAAGAGAGTGGTGATTTGGGGTCACCTACAAGGAGGCACAGCCCGGGGATGCCCCTGTCTGTCACACTAGCTGGAAATTATCACGAACAATGAGCGTATCCAGTTCCGAATGCAGGGTACCTTACAGCGACAGGGGCAGCGTGGACACTGAGCTGTCCAGCCCGCTCCCCAGTGCGAACAACGCGGCCATGAGGAATGGCTCGCCTTAACCAAGCGGCCGGAATAAGGCAGACACCTTGGTATGTCATCAGTGGGAGGAGAGCAAAGCTTAGGAATAATTGAAAGTGTGTGTGTGTGTGTGTGTGTGTGTGTTTATGTGAGTGTGTGTAAGTGTATGTGTGAGTGAGTGTGTTATGTTTGTGTTTGTGTGTGAGAGTTTGTGTGTGTGAATGAGTGTGTGTGTTTGTGTGAATAAGTGTGTGTGAGTGTGTGTATGTGTGTGAGTGTGTTTGGTGTATGTTTGTGAGTGAGTGTGTGTGTTTGTGTGAGTGTGTGTGTGTGTGAGTGTGTGAGTGTGTGAGTGTGTTTGGTGTATGTTTGTGAGTGAGTGTGTGTGTTTGTGTGAGCGTGTGTGTGTGTGAGTGTGTGTGTGTCTAGGAGATGATCTGAGTCAAGCTACCTGGAGTGTGTGTTTGGGAGAAGAAAAAAGATTTTTACTGTCGTTGTTGCTTTGTTTTTGTGGTGCTGGGGATTGAATCCACATCCATGGGCATTCTACCTCTGAGTTATACCCACCCCCAGCTCTATTTTATTTTATTTTACTTTTTATTTTGAAATAGGGCCACACTAAGTTGCTGAGGATAGCTGCGAAACAGGGATCCTCCTGCCTCAGCCTCCCAAGTACTGGGATCACAGGTGTGGGCTACCACACCTGGCTGAGAAAAGGTATTTTAAGAGAGGAAAAATCAGCCTCCACGTTTGAAGAATCACTCGCCCTATAAGGTTTTCAGTTTAGTCCTGCCAGAGAGGCAGCGGTGGCCAACTTGCAATGCAAACAAAGTCATAGTCCAGGGACAGCTGTGGCCAGATGTGAGCATGGCCATGGCATCCACCCACGTTCAAAGAGCCAGAAAACAGACACTGACGCACCGGCTTCCTCTTTAGCCCTCTTACTTTTTGTCTTCCTTAATCATGCTCATTATATGCTGTTTGAGTGATTTATGTCTGATCTTTGTACCAAAGTTTACACATCACTGTGTTTTTTACGCATTATACGTCTTAAGAGTAGAAGCTGTTGGTATTCTCAACAGTATCTAGACCTGTCTTCCATGCTGTATGTTCTGAATACTTTTAGAAACTAGATTTACTTGAGCAGAGCGCTATTGTTTTTAGAACACTCTTTACTTCACGTAGCACAGTGTGAAATGTAAAAGATACTTAATGAGTGATATGTTTATTGATTGTTAGTGTTAGGAGACATGGCTTGCTTATTAGCTTCATGGGTGTCTATCTTATTTAAAAAAAAAAAAAAACTAAAACTTTCAATAAGATCAATGCAGTACTTAATAAAAAAGATCTCCACCCCCTAGCAATCGCTGTATAAAAATGATGATGATGAAGGGATGGTCATGGTGGTGAATGTAAGGATGGTGACGGTGATGGTGATGGTGGTGACCACGGTGATGGTGACGGTGATGGTGACCACGGTGATGGTGGTGATGGCTGTGATAAAGTAGTGAAGGTAAGCCGGGCGTGGTGGCGCACACTTGTCATCCCAGCATTCGGGAGGCTGAGACCGGAGGATCCGGGTTCGCGGCCAGCCTCAGCTACCTAGTGAGGCACTCCACAACTTAGTGAGACCCTGTTTCAAAATAAAGAATAAAAAATAGGGCTGGGGGTGTAGCTCGGAGGTAGGATGCCCCTGAGTTCAATCCCCAGTACTGCAAAAATAAATAAATAAATAAATAAATAAATAAATAAATAAATAAATAAATAAATAAATATAAATAAATAAAGGAGGGAGAAGGAGAGTGGTGGGGATGTTAAGGATGAAGGTGATGGCGGAGGTGGAGATGGGGAGGATGAGGCGGAGGAAGAAGATGGTGGACGTGATGTTATAGATGACGGTGATGAGGAGGAGGAGGAAGAGAAGGAAGAGGAGGAAGGAAATGACAAGAGGAGATGGGTGGTGGTGATGTTGAGGATGGAGATGATGGTGATGGTGAGGAGGCGGGTGGTGGTGAGGACTGTGATCACGTGAGGAGGAGGAGGGAGATGATGGTGGAGAAGAGGAAGGGGCGCTGGTGATGTTAAGATGATGGCGACGGAGATGAGGAGAGGTGGTAGAGGAGGCGGCAGTGGTGATGTTAGAGATGGCGGTGGTGGTGATGGTGATAAGGATGGAGGTGAGGAGCAGGAGGGAGAGGAGGAGGAGAAGGCGGTGGTGTTGATGCTAAGGATGAAGATGAGGCGGTGGGGGTGGTAGAGATGAGGAGAAGGATGAAGGAACAGCAGAGGCTGCTGCTTCTCGGTGTGTGGGCGTTCTCCTTGGGTTCCAGGACTCGACTCGGGAGTCCGCCGTGTTTGCAGCTGTTCGGCACTCTCTTGCCCTTCTAACTCTGCCATAGGATGGCACAGCATAAAGGCGCTGCCAGATGCCAGCCCCTGGCTTTTGGACTTTCCAGCCTCCAAAACTGAGTAACCAACTTCTTTGTAAGTTATCCCGATTGGGGGACTTTGTTAGAGTACCACAAAATGGACTAAGACAGAAACAACGTGCTACATTTGTTTATATTATCTTTTCACAAACTTTTCCAGCTTGGTCACTTTAGGAGGGAAATGGCGGAAGTCAGCAGTCCCGCCCATGCATGACTGTGGCGGGGACTTGAAGTTTTTGTTTCATATTCGTTTTGAATGCCCGCCAGTTTCTCTTTAGCATTTTGCGCAGCTTAGTCTAATGGTGCCTCACAGCTATGAAGACAGTCATTCGTGTTGAGATGGGAGGGAACGTGCGCCATGATCATTTCACAGATGAGAAGTCTATGATAGAAAAATATGATTTGCCTCAGGTCACAAAGCGGGCCAGAAGGAGGAACTGAAGGAGCGCACAGATGCTTGTCAGAGAAGCCGGCCTCACGCTGAGGAACCTGGGAGGACACACATTATCCTCCCGCAGACGACTCCAAGCGCGCACGCACATCCCGCGCCTAGTCAAATCCCTGTAGCTCCGGGGAAAGAACGGCGATGTGCGGGCCGCCGTGTTGGAAAGCGATGAGCGGGAATCTCATTTCCTCGTGCTCTCGTTCTTCCACATGTCAAGAGGCTACCCATTGTGTGTTTCCGTCTAATTGTCTCAAAACGTTCTTCATTTAGAAAAGAACTTAAAAGTTTTGATGCGCAAACGTGACAGTGTTTGATGCTTTAGAAATTTCAGAGTTTCCCTTCAAATTGGAGCAACGCTTTGCAGTGTTGATATTTTAGAGGGAAAAAAAAAGTTCAGGTTGAAACTCTGTATTAATCAGGGTTTAGTTCCTGGGGCTGAGAGTAGACTGGCCTCAGCACATTAGATCTAGAACAGGATTGAATTTGAGGGTCACGACTTCTAGCCCTTGGGGCTCCTCCCAACCTAACCCTCCACGAAGCAGTCAGAAGTGTACAAAGGTCGGTCCCATGTGGCAAATATGCCAAATTAAGTTCCAGTTTCTCTTTTGCATCCATCAACTCTATCAGAGAGAATAACAAGTAAGGTAGGAGCCATAAAGCATGTCGTGGGAAGGCAAAAAGCTTAAGAAATTCTTACTAAAAAAGATGGGTTCCCTCTATGTATTTTGTATCTGTCAAGCACAAGGATACACCTGTGCTTGGGTAAAATCATTAAAACTGGGTCATTTCATGTATGCTAGGAGAAGTAAGTTAAAATGATTTTTAAGCAATTTTAGCCAAATAAAAACATGCATGTCACATCATTATGTCATGATTCAAATTTCCAGTTATGATCTAAGTGACAAAAACTAGCCTATCTGGTGTGTTTATGATCATGAACCCATGTGCCCCAAGGACTTCAAAAGGTTCCTGGGTGTGTTTTGTTGTTGTTGTTGTTGTTTTTTAAGCATGCATCTGGGCACAATGGCGCACACCTGTAATCTCAGTACTTGGGAGACTGAGACAGGAGAATAGTGGGCTCTAGACCAGCAAACAGTAACTTAGTGAAACCCTGTTTCAAAATAGAACAAATGAATAAATAAATAAAAAAGAGCTGGGGATGTAACTCAGTGGTAGAATGCCCCTAGGTTTAATCCCTAGTGTATCTCTCCCTCTCTCTCTCTCTCTCTCTCTCTCTCTCTCTCTCTCTCTCTCTCACACACACACACACACACACACACACACACACACACACACAAATACATTCTAACATAGACTAGAAATTACTGTTTTCCAGTAGCAAGGCATGGTGGCGCGCACTTGTACTCCCAAGTACTTGGGAGGCTCAGACAGGAGGATCCGGGTTCACGGCCAGCCTCAGCTACTTAGTGAGGCCCTCCCCAACTTAGTGAGACCCTGTTTCAAAATAAAGAATAAAAAATAGGGCCGAGGGTGTAACTTGGAGGTAGAACATCCCTGGGTTCCATTTCCAGTACCGCAAATATATATGGAAGGCCCATACATTTATCATACATTTATTCTTTTTATGTATGTCAATGTCAACATGATATGCATTATGATGTGAGACCACAATGCACCAATAAAAGCACATAAAAATAAATCAATCTGAAAATTTGAACCTTTGAATTTATCAGGAGATGTTTGAAGAGTGCTGTGTCCAAGGAGGAGCACACTGACCTCACTTTCCTGTTTGTACCCAACGATCTATCTCCAGAGAACTGGAGAAGCCTTTTCTCACATTTTCTATCCCAAGAGATGGTAGATGGGGTTGCTCTACCTTCAAGGAACCCAGGACGTGACCTCCTTCTTCTTCACGTCCCCTGCTACCAAGCGACACGTGGTGGCAACCTCTGCACGGCCACTGCATGTTGTCCCGACAGTCCTGCTAGCTAACTCTGCCTCTCTGCTGTTATTTCTCAAAGGGCAGCAGGAGCGATTCTTGAACATGCAAACCACGTTGCGACACCTCTCTGTTCCCTACCTCTGAGTGAAAACAAGCTCGTCATCTTCACCAGCTCCCGTGGGGTCAGCCCAGCCCTTCCAGGCTTCTCCTCTTCCTGCCGTGTCCTGTCTGCTCCTGGCAGAGCACCTTTCAAGCTGACCAAGCACAACTATCTCTGCAACTTCCTCCAACAGTTTCCAGTTGCCAAAACACTCATGGCTGAGGCACCTGTTGGCGAACTCCTCCTCTTACAGTTTTGCTCTAATCCCATCTTCGGGGCCAAGAGTTTGTCTTGTTCTATCCGCTGAGACATTACCAGACCCAACACAATGTCTGTCCGTTGCACGTTAGAAACACTTGCTCAGTAGAGGGGTAGAATGTAAGTAGAACAGTTAGTAAAGAATACCTGTAGTTTTGTGTAAAATCAAACTAGACGGTAGGATGCAGGGTTTCCCATAATTGACATAGTTCGTAACATTTATCTCCGAAGAGCATTTTAACGCAGAACATCAAACAGCATAGTAAAAATATTATTATCATCAATCTCTATATGACAATTGTAAAAATGAGTTTTTTAATATTCACTATAGTATATTCTACTGAAATTTAAATAAAAAAGGCAAAAATAGAAGTTAAGTCATGAAAGCAATTGCCTTAAGTGATACGATCCAAAAGATTAGATTTCTGGTTTGATTGTAGCCTCGAGTGATATATGGGCATCATATTAATCAACTATCTTCTATAAATAATAAACTATTTAGAGTATGGTTTTTATAAAAGTTGTACAGAATGAAATCTGAAACTGCATTCGTCAGAAAAAATAAACCACAAAAGTAGGGTGTTTCTTAAGGGTTTGTGCATGTACTTAACAATCAAACAATATTATATTTGGTAAGTAGGTGTAAACTGAGAGCCTTATCCTTGACACTTCTAATCAGCTGTGACCCTTTGCAAAGAATATTTTAGGTGTTTGTGTAGTTTTCAATGTTATTACATATCTATTATGAGATTGTTGCAATGAACTGAATGTGTTTTCCCAAATCCACATCTTGTAATCCCAACCCCAAGGATGTGGGGATGCGGATCTGTTGGCACCTGGGTCTTGGATTCCAGCCTACAGAGTTCTGAGAAATACAAGTGTGTTCCTTAAGGCTCTTGGTGCATGGTAGTGTGTTATGGCACCCTGCACTAAGGTAAAAATTGGTACCGAGATGCAGAAATGCTGCCGTAACGGGTACCTAGGTGTGGAAGCAACGTGAGACAGATCATGGGTAGAGCCGGGGGGAGTCTTGTGGGGCATGTTTCATAAAGATTGTGATAAAGAGGATTTTAAAGGTGATTGTGGTGAAGGCTCAGAGAGGAAAGAGGAGAGATAGAGAGGAAACTTCCGTCCTCTCAGAGAAAGGATGATGGAAAAAATGTAGCACTACTCAGCAAAAGTGCAAGTAAGTTAGACCTTTCAGCTAGCAACCTCGCTTTCATGAATCTCATCAAAGTATGCAATAGGAAAAATATGAACCAGGCTATTGAAAAGCTGATTGTCATCTTGTTTTATTTTAACGAAATATTGGAAACCTAGATGCTCGTCAAGAGGTAACAATAATATCTCTTTCCACTGATTGAGAACGGCCGCCAGCATACATTGTAAAAATGGTGGGTAGCTGGAAGATTATTTCCACCTCTATTTCTTTCTACCTTTGTATACACAAAAGAATATAAAGAACTAAATTGAGAGAGAAAGGGAAATCAGAGAGGGACAGAGAGAATCCTATTTATATGTTAAGATAACATTTGTTTATGTGGGAATAAAATAAATGCTAGGAGAAAATCAGCACTGTACAGTGTTCAACTATAAGGGCTTGAGGAAGGAAAGATTATGTTAAATGAGATTAGTCAGGCACAAAAAGTAAAAAATCGAATGCTCTCCCTAATTTGGGGAACCTAGGGAGAAAGTGAATCATAGGAGGGACTCTACACGAACAAGGAAAAGCTTAGATGAGCAAAGAAGGTGACCTATCTGAAGGTGATGGGAGGAGGGAGGAGAAACACCCTAACTCACAGGTTGTACATTCACAAACATCAAAGGCAATCACTAAACTGAACATGAGAAGGGTGGGGAGGGAATGGGGAGGGAATTAGGGAAGGTTAAATGAGACCTGTGTGCCTGTTTGTCACAACAGTGTATAAATACAACGCACCAATAAAAAAAAATACTGGAATATCTAGTGAAAAAAAAAACAAGAATAGAAACCTTTATATATACATTTTAATATTTAGAACCACAACAATGATTCACACATTTAATAAAACTATAATTATACCCAAATAAAAGCCACTTCTAACATTAAAATTAAACCTTAAAAAAAAGAGCAAGTTTGTTAAGTTGGTTACATAGTCAACAACGAAAGACAAACTCCCAGAGACTTAGGATAAGCTACTAGAGAGGACACCCATGGTGGGAAATATTCCAAAGCCGGATGGACTTGGGCAGGAGCGTGCAATTCCTGCCGCACTTCTTACTGCTGATGTAGCAGAGGTAACACATTTCAAAGCTATCATAGGCATTTTGAGCAATAAATTCACATGACCTTATTATAATACACATTGTTAGGAGCAAAGACGTTTTTAGAAAGGTGCAGGTATCCACAACGCAATTGAAGAACTCACATTTAGAAACTGCAGCTCAGCATCAATGCCACCCGCAGCTCTGGGGTCTAGCAAGTCTCTGGGATTTGCCTTTGCACCCCACTCCCTTTCACAGTAAATCCCATTCACCCACTCTTGCACCCCACTCCCTTTCACAGTAAATCCCATTCACCTTCTCTGTCTTTTATGAGCCGCACTTTGGGCCTGACTTCCAGACAATGGAATTTTTCCCATTCTCTCTCAGTACTTCCGTTGATGGGCTGGGATCCTTACATGTTCTCACACACTCTGTGTTTTATTGATAACCAAGTATTCACCCCACTGCTCATGGTGCAGGAGAAGGAGCTGCAGCACCCTGGTTTCAGTTGCAATTTCTCCTCTTCCTTTTAGCAAGTCCTCCTCTACCCTTGGGTCATAATTCCAAGATATCTCCAAGTAGACAACTTCTTCTTATGTCTACCTCATGTGCAAATGTCCTCCTTACATGTCTAAAGGGCTTTCCTTCTAACAAGATAGGTGCAAAAACATCCTGTTCTACACACCTCAGCAAGTTATGCGACAGACATTCCGTGATACACAATTTTGGGCTGTGGAGGGGATTAATCAGCAGGGACTAGCAAGCCTGGCTGTCAGTTCGCTATTCCAGAGTGGTGTTTTGGTCAGTGGTTATAGTTACATGGAACTTTAATTCAAATATTTTGCAAGGTCTTCATAAATGGTAAGTAGATTTATTTAATATAATACAGCATTGTGATATCAAATTCTAAAGGGCATAGATAAATTATATTTTAATGCTTTCTTTGAAATCCAAATAAAAGCCAGCAAAGAAAAAATGATTTTAAGATACATCCATATTATATAATATGATTAATAGTGGTCATATTATACAGTGCTATCCGTTGAAGTATCTGAAGGCTGTGATGGATTATTTCAATTTTACAGCCCTGTTGCAATTTATGCAGATATATAAGTTGATCTGTGATTATAACTTTACTTTCTCAGTAGAAGTTAAAAAAATATTTTCTCTTTCCTATAAACCCAAAGTGGAATAGGAATAAATGTTCTCAGGAGAATTGATTTTTTTTTTTCAGAATTAAATACAGATTCTTGGTAGCGATGAGAAAATTACCAAACTGGAAGGAAAGTCAGGTGTCGACGTCTGCAGATTAGACAAAATCAGCTACAGACCTGGATCGATCGAGAGCTCGTGTGCAATGCTTAGTGCCCAGCTCTGCAGCTCCTGACAGCTTGCATCGGACGACAAGGCCCCGGAGTGAGAAGTGAGCTCGGTGAGGCTCAGACACGCGTCTCCGGTGAACGTTCCAATTTCCTCAGGCAAAACAGAGTTCACAAGTAAGTGCTAAAGTGGAGGCGAAGGATGAACTTCCCCAGGTAGCCCAATTATATGATGCTTTCCAAAGCCATTTCCAATAACTCCGCTCTATGGAAAGTGTCTATTAATCATCCATTCTCTCCTGAGTGGTGGTGGAGCAGATGCCTGCCGCCTCTTGTTTTCTCTTTACTTACTTTTTAAACGACATTGAGCCTGTTACTTCTGTAGAGCTGTCACTAAGCAGAGACTAAATGAATGCAGTTTGATGCAGGTGAAACACCTCCATTTCTAAGGCACTAACGTCAAGAACAGCAACTTGCTGGTAAATGTACAAAGTCAAAACGAAGCATCCAACACAGCAGAGGTGACTGAGAACTGAATACTAATTATACAAATCCAGGGCACAGTGAGGATACCCGTGTCAATATCTCATTAATATTCAAAATGCTGTTTCTGTGATAAAGAAATCTTCTGCTGAACATGGTATATGTAGAATTAGATAAAACTACTTTCTATGAACAACATTTTCTTAACAATACATAAGTCTACACTTTTTTTGTAAATTTAGAACAACCAGAAAAGCATAAAAAAGAAACAATACAAATATCTCACTCAACTGACCAGTATTAACATGTTTACTCTCTGCCTTCAAGTTTCTTTTTTCTGTCCAATTATGTGCATATTTTAATTATCTCGTGATTCTAAAAAAATAGTGGTGAATCACATATCCTTCACCTAACATATCATAACTATTTTGCATTGACCCTAGAGAACACTTTAAGATGGCTCTACAGTATCTTTTTATAAGATAAAGGACTTATTTATTTTATTTTCTTAAATGCAGTAAGACATGGTGATTCAACTTGAAAAGTTCTTATCAGGTAGAGATGCATATTGGAGAAACAGTAGGGTCAGGAGGACATGGTGCCTTGGATTTTCTTAGAAAAACCTGACAAGCAAGACAATAGAGGAACGTGATTGCCAAATGCTTATAATTGCTAAAGGTAGAGGGTCAACCCACGCTCTTTGCAGTTCTATTTTTTATAGTTCTTATGTAGAAGTGGGAATCCAACTTTATCATGAGCATAATTAAAGCATAATACTTATGTTTTTAAAACAGTATTCTTCTTCTTTTTGCATTCTGCCAGCTTAACACTGCAGGAAAGCCATGTAAATTCTAAAGCTAATTTCCGATTCTCTCCCCGGACCCACTGGACTGTCTCTGCTGGCAGCCATCGCGTGCGCGCACTTGCAATGATTCTGGGTTTGAGTCAAGGTTAATCTGCTGAAGTGAAGCCCCGCGCCATCGGGCCCCGTTTGGTTTCCATGGAGCATTTTCTCATCTTGCCTGTCTCAATTTCCATCTCAGCCTGTGTCTTGGTATGGATTTCTCCTCTCATTTCACACCGGCCGTGCCTCATAGCATTTAGTGTGATTGACAGGGTATTTCTAAAAGATTTTCCTGGTTAGTGCACTAAATCGCCCTCTGTTCTCTAGTTTCTTCCCAGCTTTCAAGATGGCGTGGCCTCCTCCTGCCAGCATTAAAGTCCCCTGAAAATCTTGGTCTTTCCGTTTCCTCGCAGCTGAAGGTGGAGCTGCCCTCACTCCCAGGCTGTGCTGGTTAACCAGGTGTGCAGCCCATGCTCTGCCTGACCCTGTGAATCCTGCGGTTCCTGAGCGAGCTCTCTGCCCCTTCCCTGCTGTGCATGCTGACTTGAGGTGCACCCTATGAACCCTGATCCCTGCGTCACTCTCTGCGGCTGTCCTAGACCAGGAAGAGATCCTCGAAGACTCCGGCTCCTGGCTCTTCGTCCCTTAGCCAGATGAATGACCTGTGAATTCTCAAATCTCCCAAACCCAAAGCTGGCAAGGGTGCCCTTGTTGACTAATTCTACAGGGACTCTTCTGAGCTGGGTTTGGGGCTTTTTCACTCATCTATATCATCTCATTTTTTTCCCTAGGGATTAAAACCTAGAGATTTGTTTGTTTATTGATTTATTGATTGATTGATTGATTGATTTTTGAACCGGGGTCTCACTATGTTGTGAAGGGTCTTCCTAAGTTGCTGAGGCTGGCCGTGGACCTGTGATCCTCCTATCTCAGCCTCCCAACTATTGGGATTACAGGCCTGCACCACCACACCTAGATCTCGGTATTGTCTAATTTTAGTAAGAATTCTGCCAAGTGGCATTAGTCGGAACCCCCGCCCTTGGAATCTGGTCACCCAAGTGTGCCTGGCTGGGTGCAAGCTCCTTCCTTGTTCTTTTATCCAATGCAGTCTCTCCAGTGCCTGTCAGTGTACAAGCAGGTGTGAAGGAGCGTGTCAAGAGATGTGCATAGGATGGAGTATCAATAAGGTGGAGAAGCTTAATAAATCCCTGTAACTGCGTGCTAAGGACCTAACGAAGCACCAGGTAAGCACACTGCATTCTCTCAGCGAGGGACACGAATGCTAACACCATTATGCTGCACAGGTATCAGGCCAAATTTTATCCTTTAAATTTTACCCTTTTTAAATTAAAATGAATAGAACTCAACATCAGAAGGCATTTAAAATATTGTCATCTCCAAGTGTAAGCTGTCAAGGGCAAAGCCTATTCTCTTCTATTTTTACAGATCCTGTGAACACAGAGTTCAGAATACTTAACTGTTAGTTCCTTGAATGTGTGGACGTTCAGTCATAGTGTCCTCCTCGTTTGTTAGATTTTCACCTTGAGAGCAGATGGAGCAGTGGTCGCACCCGTTTGGTCAAGGCAGGTACCTTCACCAGGGATACTGATCACCGTGGACGTAGCTAGCAGAGGGCCGGACCATTCCCCTGGGGTTTCTAGAAATGACCTTTGGGAGATTGGCAGTCGAGCCATGTTGTAGAACTCCAGGGTCTGTCTGTCTATTCCCATGGAGACAATCCTGAATTTTAAATATAAATAAATATAATTTTAAATATAATAAATATAATTTTTAATTTTATTATTTATTTATATTTGGGGAACTGAGGATTGAACCCAGGGGTATTCTACCTCCCAGCTACACCCCCATCCCTATTTTTTATTCTTTATTTTGAAGCAGGGTCTAAGTTGCGGAGGGCCTCACTAAGTAGCTAAGGCTGGCCACGAACCCAGATCCTCTGGTCTCAGCCTCCCTAGTACTGGGATTACAAGTATACACCACCACACCTGGCTGAGATTTTTTTCTTTTTTTTAAACAGAATGCCCTACTCCATTTTCTTTTTCCCTCACACACCTGCAGGTGAAATCCCCACCCCAGTTACCATTCTCAGAACTATGCAACGTGCGCCTCTTATGAAAAAATACGAAAGCCGTTCCCTGGGCAGCCTGGGAACCCAGCCGTCCCTCAGTCTCCTCTCAGGCTTGCCGTCCTGTCCTCATGCCTGGAGACGGTCTCATGCATGTCAAGTGGTAGATGGAAGAGCAGCAGCAAGCTCGAGACAACACCGACACAAATGCAATTAAAACATAGATTGATTTTCCTCGCGAGAACCCGGCCAGTGACGGAAGACGTCTCCTCTCTTCGCAGGCTGCTAATCTGTTGCCAATGGTTACCCTACAGCCTGGACGAAATAAAGGAGTATATCATATACTTGTTTGTTTTACTTAAATTATATAGTATTTCTCAATTATAATAAATTCTTGGAAAAGCTCTGAACCTGCCCAAGAAAGCAATTCCTCTCTAAGTAGGTTGGTATGATTAGTCACTTATTTATTGTCTACCTGTCACATTGCACTGTGTGCTCAACATAGCACAAGAGCTGGGCGTGGCGGCACACACCTGTAATCCCAGTACTTGGGAGGCTGAGACAGAAGGATCACAGGTTGGAGGACAGACTTAGCAACTTAGTGAGACCCTCAGTAATTTAGTGAGATCCTGTTTCCAAATAAAAAGTAAAATAGGACTAAGGGGTGTGGTTTGGAGGTAGAATGCCTCTGGGTTCAACCTCCAGTACCAATAAATAAATAACACAAGACACAGACCAACACTTTAGATAGGCGAGGACTGAGGCCTCAAGAATGAGGTGGGGGAGTCAAGGATGACGCTGAACACATAAACAAGTAAACAACCCACAATGAGACACGTGGAGAATGAATACCGCACGTTCAGACTGTTAGGTGCCGTAAAGACTATACAGTAGGACGCTGGGGCCGCAGTGTGTGTGTTACTTCCTTTACTGATGCTGTTCCTTCGAGAAGAACGAGCTAATCCTAACATAGAAGAGGAAGGAGATCCAGGTCCATGGAGAGTCTTGGGGTAGAGCAGACAGGTGTAGTCGCACTCAGAGTGTTTGGGGAAATGGAAGCCAGGCTGGCTGAGCCCCAGGGGCAAGTGAGAGCTCATGATTCACAGTGAATCAGAAAAGTGGGAGGGGACCAGAAACTTAAACAGGATTTATTCTAAGGGTGGTGGGGAGTTCTTAAGTTTCTAGATATTTCTAAGTGGACACATGACAAGATCTTGCTATAAAAGATACCAGGCATAAATGGGGACAGTGCCAGTTGTAGCTCAGACCCTGGGAGTGATGGCGTGAGCAGGGTGAGAGGAAGAGAGGACCTGGGTGATCCTGCTGCCTCCTGGAAGGAGGAGGAATTCGCGATGGCACAGAGATCAAGATGAGTCACTTGAGGACCTCCAGCCCATCCAGCCCCAGGAGTGGGGAAGGGCCGACTTCTCTCCTGCCCATGCCTTCTTCCTGGTCCAAGCTGACAACAGCAATGGGCATCCTAGCAGGTGCTCCGTGATAACAGAGAGGGGCCCATTGGGGTTTCAGACAAGCCTAGAAGAACCAATGCAAGCAACTTCGCTTCTGCTGGAAGGGATCTTCCTGTTTCTGAGCCAGGCCCAGTGTCTGCAAGCACAGATCCTCAGGAAGGAGTGTGGAGTTTGTGGCGCTGGTGGCCCCACTGAGCTCCGGGGCAAGCGGCCAGGCCCCGCAGCCTCGCCTGGGAATGTGCACCGGCAGCTGCCAGAAGAAACGCACTGAGCAAGTGACAGGAATTGATGCTCAGGATAATTGACCAAGTCCACACCAGGGCCCGAGACTCAGTGTTTTACAATGGGGCAATATTTTTTAAAGATTATTAATGCAGTCTGGCATGGTGGGGCACACCTGTAGTCCCAATATTTGCGGGGCTGAGACAGGAGGATACCAGGTTCAAAACCAACCTCAGTAATTTAGCGAGACTCTTGGCAATCTAGGGAGATCCTGTTTCGAAATAAAACGTAAAATATAAAGAGCTGGGGGTTAGTGCAGAGGTAGAAAGCCCCTGGGTTCCATTCCCAACACCAAAAAGAAAAAAAGAAAGAAAGGAAGAAGGAAGGAAGGAAGGAAGGAAGGAAGGAAGGAAGGAAGGAAGGAAGGAAAAGCAAGGCAAGAATTACTAACACAGATGTTGGAATTGGTTCCAGACACTCAATAGTTTTAACCCCTGTTGGCAGGACATGTGTATAACGGTGAAAATATTTGGAAACAATCAGAATAGTTTCCAAATTCATTGGGATAGCTTTCCCACCATAGAATCAATTCCCCAGAGCTCCCTAACAGTCTGTGTAATTCGAATCCAGTCCAGCAGAGTCAGCGGGACTGGACCAAGAAATGGATATTCTCCACGCAGTCGTGCAGGGTCCAAGCTCCTGTGCTTAGCGACTTCTCCGTCCCAGTAAAGCCCCAGCATCCTCCATGGGATTCTTAGCATCAGAAGGCTGCTAAGAGGCTCAGAAGGAAGCTCCCTGCAGCCGCAGGCCACACCAGGAGAGGCATGGTCCACCAGCCTCGACCAGCTTCAAAGGACTGGAGACAGGGCTGGGGCAGGGAACAGACAGCGTTTTGTTCATCACAGAATGGAAATGTCAGGGGCACATCCACACCAGGGATGGCCAGAATCACCTTGGAGACTGCCGTGAGCCACTCGATTCCATTGGGGCTTCTGTTTTTGGACAGTCAGAGTGACTCTCATTTCCAGTTCTGGAAACACATCATACCCAAGTGCGCGAGTCTGCAAAGGCAGAATTGAACTCTAGTGCATGTGCGTCCTGTTCACTGATTAAACCTCTCCATGAGTAGCCCCCAAGAGCACTGATTGTGCTCTGTGCGTGCATTCAGTAAGTGCTTATTTAATGCCTATCACACACCACACCTGGGCTGATGGGTAGATTAGGATGAGGTGAAATGAGCGTAGATCTAAGGAAAGTCAGGTGGAAAAGCAAGTTGCAAAATAGAATACATTACATTATTCCATTTTAGTAATTATGTTAAAGACGCACATACCTGGAAAACTATGGAAGAACTCATCTATACAAATTATTAACAGTGTTTCTATCTAATCAGGGCATTCTGGCTTCTTTCATAATTTATGTTCTACGTTTCTTTATCTTTTTTTTTCTAACAGAACAAGCCTGTGTGCAAATTTTCATCAATTAAATTAATGACAAAAGAAGAATGAGTGGGAGGAGGGAGGAGGACAGAGCGAGGGCAGAGGACTGGGGAGGAGGGAGGAGGGGAAGGGCCGAGTGAGGAGAGAGGACTGGGAGGAGGGGGAGAGGGAACAGTGCAGGATGGAGGACTGGGGAGGAGGGAGGAGGACAGAGTGAGGGCAGAGGACTGGGGAGGAGGGAGGAGTGGAAGGGCAGAGTGCAGGATGGAGGACTGGGGAGGAGGGAGAGAGGGCAGAGTGCAGGATGGAGGACTGGGGAGGAGGTGGACAGGAGGCCAGGGCAGAGTGGAGCAGGGGAGGGAGACAGGAGGCAGGGCAGAGTGGAGGACATGGGGAGGAGCCAGCCACCAAGGGAGAAGGATGCAAGCAAGCCCCTCTGGGCCGCAGTGAAGACCGTGGGCAGCAGGCATCCCGACGAGGGCTGGCTGCACCTGCAGGCCCTTCGGAGAGGCTGGGGCTCCGAGGACAGCTTCTGCAAGGCCAGTGTGCAAGGCGGCCCCGCCTCCGTCCAGCCCTGGAGCTCCCTGTGGGCTGCTGGGCCCTCGCGCTGTGGTTGTTTCTGAACCAGCTGTGTGACCTGCTGGCCGAGGAGTCCTTCCAACCTGGGGCTCCCTGGAGGCAGCGAGGCCCGGGAGCCCAGGAGGATGACTCTCAGGGAATCACTCGCAGACAGTGGCCGCCCAGCCCTGGGGCTGTCCGAGCTCGGGGACCTGCTCCCCTGCTACCACCCTCTCGGGCTAACCCTTACCCCACTTTCCCCACTTTCCCTTGGCCCTGAGCTCACTTCCTTCCTTGCTGCCTGCTGTGGGCCTGAGCATGGGCTGCTCTGAGGGAGACCTATCTGCCGGCTGACGTTTTCTCAGAACAGAATTTCTGAGAACTAAATTACCAGCCTCTTCAAAGTGATGTAATTGGGAACATTTACGCCCTTGAAAAATGGTGCAGAAGCCACCAACAATTAATTAAAGTCCTTGCTATGTTCCAGACGAGAGGCGGGGCGCTGAGCCCCACCGGCGACACCCAGCCCGGGGACTCCGGGCCAGGAAACCAAGCAGACAAACTCCAGTGGAGAAACTTCTGTTCCCACCAGACAGTGGGGACCTGCGGCCCTCTTAGTTACTGCTCTGTCTTCCACTGGCCCTGGCGTGCTTGCTGATAGTATTTCTAACATGGAGGCCTCAGTCCCATACAAGTACAAAGCACTTCTGCACAGAATATTCTGCATCTCTTCTGTGCAGTACCGCTACCCGGTGTCACTCCACGAAGCCTCGGGGACTCTCGGGGGACCTGCGCGTGAGCAGCTGGGCACCCGCAAGCTCACTTCTCAGTACATATATTCTGCAAACGTGAAAAGCCCCGATGTAAGGTTGTCCCATAACTTAATAACTTCCTGCTCATATGACACATAGGATCTTGCTTGTGGTTGGTTTCCCCAGATGCCAAGCTTGAATATTTGGGGCACTAATTGGTCAGCTTGTCTTATTTAGGCCAGCTAGACTTTCACATCTTTTCCTCCAACCTCACTGGTATTTACCATGAAGAGCGGGCACCAACCTGCGGCTGCTGTTATGATTTTGACCTACAGGGGGCGCTTTTTCTCACTATGTCAACAGAGACTCCAGTAGCCTAGTCTCCAGGATGTCTCTGTCCCTAGTCCAGTTTGAGCCCGAACCTCTGCTGGGGGGGGGGGGGGCATTGGAGCTGTTTCCCCGGCCCCTCTCCCCAGGAGCGAGCAATCTCCACCCTCACGAAGCTGATGCTTGTCTCTCTCTACCAAAGACACGTTTTGGCCAGTGAGGACAAGTCCTCTCCCAAGTCAAAATTGGGTCCTTAGGAAGAATTACAGTCCTGCTGGCTTCCTTGGTTAACTCCTTTTCTCACTTTCTTGGGATAAATTGCCTCTTTCTCGCTGTTTCCTTTCAGAAATTAGATTCCCTTCCGTCTGCAAGTTTCCTTTTCAATTGCTTCATGGGATGGAACTGGGGGCAATGACCTTCTCTGACAGGGAGAAGTAATCACCTTCAGACCCCCAGCACCTGTTGGCTTGTCCAAAACCTCCTCTAACCCGGAAGCACTTGGTCAATTTCACAAAACTTCCCACATTGTCCTGACCTGTCCTCAGGTTCATACTGCTGTCTCTAATTCTAGTTAAAGTCCATTTCAATTAGAATGTGTGATTTTGATCCTAAGTTTGCAAAGATAGCTGGGCATGGTGGCGCATGCTTGTAATCCCAGTACTTGGGATACTGAGACAGGAGGATCCAGGCTCATGGGATAAATCTCTGGAAGGAAAGAATTACTTCTAATTAGGTGGATTTAAATAAAGGCGGTATTTGAGCAAGGTCTTTTAAGATCAACTATATCTTTCCTTCAAAATAATCTTCAGAACAGCAATACTGGATCTGTTATGTGATTTTCCTCCTAAGAAGTGACTCAAAATCACTCCAAATTGTGAGCATTTTATGCTCAGTTTACAAGACGGTTACGAAGAGATGAAGAGACAGTGGCAAACCGGCTGATGTCTTCAGCCGCTGGCTGTTCAAGGAAGCAGAGCCCACTCCCACCCTTAGAGACCAGGACAGCCACCAGGAACAAGAGCTTGTTCCCATTTCTCTTTACAGGTGGGAGATCTCGGCAGCAAACATGCCAAGTTGCATATGGCATAGGCACTGAAAACGTTTAGTGAATTAATGGATCCTTACCATCTAATTATGAGCTATGGAAAGTATCTAGGAGCAAGCGCGTATCCCTCATGCGAGAACTGAGCCGGCGGGAGGATTGTGCTATACGCCACGCATGAATGCGAAACCCTAGACTGGAGTGCATCTTGCTGGGCCCATGGGAACTACACATCTTTTCAAACAATTCTCAGAGCGACCTCTGAGAGAATGACCCTTAGCCACTGCACCCGACAGATGAGTAGGACATGTTCAGAACATCCCACGTTCCCAAGACCAGCGGCACAGGAGGGCCAGGGTCAGCACAGGCACACAGAGGCCACGCTGAGAGGTGAGGAAAACAATTCACACCTGCTTAGCTAAAGAGGCAGAGTGCTGCTGTGCCGCTATTTACACTGCATAAAACTAGAACGTTTTAATAAGACCAAGTCTTGGACTCAAAGGTGTTTTCTCTAGTTAGTTTTTACTTTTTTATTTTGAAATAGGCTCTTGTTAAGTTGCTGAGGCTGGGCTCCAGTCTGTGATCCTCCTGCCTCAGCCTCCTCAGTGCTGGGATTACGGGCATGTACCACCATGCTTGGCTTGGCCAGGTGGTTTCTGAAGAGCGGGTGCAGTCTCCACGTGTCTTCCTTTCCATGTCTGTGCCCGTGAAGACTTCATTCCCCTTGGGACGTGGCTGTGGCTGGGTCACCTACTCAGTGCTAGGGTATTCGGTGAGGGACTATTGAGTCTTCCCTTCAAACTTGCCATAGAATTTTGCAACGAGATGTTGCACAGTTGCTAGAGCGTTATACACATGTCTCTCCTCTTAAAGACAAACTAATCCATAGGGTTGCAAAATATCATTTACCCCACTTCCAGAGCTGTGGATTAGAGGAGATTATTTGCAATGCAGCCATTTAGTGGTGGTAATTGAAAAGCTGATTGGATTCTCCACTCCGGCCCAGGTAATAACCTTGTCAAAGGACTCCTGGGGACCCTGGAGCGAGATTACTCTTTTCCTTTCCATTGGGAATTAATGGAGTCTCAGACTTCGGTTCAACAATTTCTTCTGAAACTTTATGTGGGAGAGAAATACAGCCAGGGAGATAAAGTTTTTAAAAAATGTGTCTGTAAGTGCCCAATTATCGTCCTTGATAAAATAGGTTGATAATCAAGAGGCACAATTTTTTTTTTTTTTTTTACTTAAACAGCAAGGGGCCATTTCCATTTTGTCTGGGACAGCGTCCTGTGTGGTTGTACTCATCAGTCAAGGAAGCTCTCGACTGAACAGGAATCCAGGTGGCTTTCTGTCTCCTTTGAGAAGGATTGCTGCCGGCGACCTTCTCCTTCCATATTTATTTATGGCACTAGTTAGATCCTTGGTAACTGAAGAGTGTGCTGTGTTCTCTCTACAGAAGCAGCTACTTTAATTTGAGGCACCACTGAATTTCAACCTTTCAGTACACATGGGGAGATTTTTTTAGGGTGTTTGTTTTTTTCTCACATAAAGGTATTTGATGGGGACACTATTTGCTGTAAGGCTTATTTATTTTTATTAAACTTTTATTGGTGCATCGTAGTCTCACATCATAATGTAGTTCAGAGTGGTATAGACATACAAGGGTGTTTGATTTTGACTGTTCCAATCTTTATATTTAAACTAGACTGTGTCTAGTACCTAGTAGTTAGCAATAATTTAGAAAAAAAAATCATCTCACTGCCCATTGTCCAAGCACTTCCCTTGCTAACTTGAGTTCTAAATGGTCTTCACCAGTTATTATAATTATTACCATTTTACAAGCAAAGGAAATGAGGATTGAAGTCAAAATGACTTGATCTGTATCATTGAACCAATGATACCATTGAACCAATAAGCATGGTAGAGAGTCACACACGGTGCCCATGGTCTGTCTCTGTCCTTTGGGGGCAGCCCTCAGTCTAAACCAGAGCCACAGCTCTGTCTATTCCTTGGCCTGTGACGAAGAGGAGCCAGGATCAGGGGACACATGGCAGTGCTTCAGGGAAGACGACGTTGCTCACATAGAAGTCACATGGCCACTGGGCTAAAAGGATGCTGGGAAAAGGATTCTCTTGCTGGAAGGGCCACGTGCCCTGTTTCAACTGGCAAGGGATGGATTTGACCAAAATAGCATCATATATATTTTTAAAATGCGTGCATTTCTACAACACACACAGATTCACAGCGAAACAAGACAAGTGAAAAGAGCATAAAAGGGCAAAAAATAAGTAAATAAATATATCCAAAGCTCTTAGTCACCATTATAGCTGTAACCACTTTCTTTATCGTCACGGTTATATTTAGGATGCAAACATATAACACAGAAAAAAATAGAAGTTATAGGATAAAATAGCAAGAATAGTTCCAAGGTATCAGCAGTGTTGACTCTACCACAAAGACCATCAAAGAATTTGTAGATCAAGCAAGATCGAGTTTCTTAAATCAGCGCTTGTCACAGAAGTATTGGCTTAAGACAAATACCTCTTGGGTCTCCAGAAGAAGGACTGGATGGGTGCTTGCTGGTTGGCGTCTGGGCTCCAGGGGAGTCTAGGGGTGTTTGTGTGAGTGGAGATCTGGGCTCCAGGGGAGCCTGGGGTGCTTGTATGGTTGGGATGAGAAGGTCGGGGACACACCATTGTCCACCACCCCTGGCCCAACCCCCACTGCACAGGAACCCTGGACTGTTGCAGAACATCTTGACTGTTCACCGGGTAGAAGAGGAAAGCCCGTGGCATTCCGAGCACACCGCTTATCAATGATACGGCAAGATGTTAACAATAAAACAGAGGAAATTGCAGGCATACAACTTCCACATCACATAGTTTGTGTTATAAGAAAAGTTTGTCTAAACCTGTGTAGTGCTATGTGCACACCTGTCACTACCAACCTGATTAACATTGTGATGTGAGACTACAGTGCACCGATAAAAGTGTACTAAAAAAAGAGCAATTTGGGATTTTCTATGAAGTTTCAAAGATACTACATAGAGTTCCTGTACTCCCACTAATCAGTTTCTCATTAACAACTTAACATTATTAGTATGGTGCAAACAATTGATATATTACTAATTAAAGAAAATAAATAAATCAGTGTCAGTCATTATTGCTCCTGTTCTTCTAGACGTTTTGTAATATTATCTCATATTTTGGGTCTATGATCTCTATCAAGTTAATTTTAATTTATGATGCGAAGCGCTGAGTTTCTTTTTTTTTTTTTTCCTATGTGCATATTTTATACAGCATCATTTGTTGAAAGGACTATCATTTCCTTGTGCAAACACCTTCAGAGAAAGGAGATACAGAAATGGAAAATGCAAGTGGAGTGTGGTGGCTCACACTTGTAATCCCAGCATTTGGGAGGCTGAGACTGGAGGATCCAGGTTCGCAGCCAGCCTCAGCTACCTAGTGAGGCACTCCGCAACTTAATGAGACCCTGTTTCAAAATAAAGAATAAAAAATAGGGCTGGGGGTATAGCTCGGAGGTAGAATGGCTCTGAGTTCAATTCCCAGCACTGCAAAAAAAAAAAAGATATGGAAAATGCAAAATTTTTTGAAAAGATTACTGGATCTTTAACTTTAAGAATGCTCTTTGAAATACATTCTTTTAAGAAAATGAAAAAGTAGCTCAGAGTTGGATAGATTTGGGCAAAACATACAGAGAACCAAAAGCTCATATCCAGAATGACCAGGAGGCAAAGTAGGCTAAAGATTGCATATATGCTTAATGAAAGCCGGTAGACGGCCAGAGAGCCCCAGGAAGGAGAGTGGACATAATTTTTCATCAGGGAGGCACAAATGAAGACCAGTAGGACCCAGCACTTCACGCTCACTCTAACGGCTGCTGTTTAGAAGAACGAGTCTTCCAAGTGGTGTGAGCGCCTGTATCTGGAGTTCTCATGAGTTGCATCTGGGAATGCAAAGTGATGAGCCAATTTGCAAAAGGGCTCGGCAGCTTCTGACAAAGTTCAACACATGCTTATAACATCGAGTGATTTCACTCTTAGGAATTCACCAAAGGAAACAGCCAAGTGCACAGGAACACTGTGTATCAACGTTTGCTTGCTTGTTTGCTTGTTTGTTTGTTTGTTTGGGGTACTGGGGATTGAACCCGGGGCATTCTACCGCCGGTCATTCTGGATATGAGCTTTTGGTTCTCTGTATGTTTTGCCCAAATCTATCCAACTCTGAGCTACTTTTTCATTTTCTTAAAAGAATGTATTTCACCCTTTTTGAATTTTTAAAAAAAATTTCTGAAACAGGATCTCCTTAACTTGCTGAGGGTTTTGCTGGGTTGATAGGCTGTCTGGCCTCATACCTGTGATCCTCCTGTCTCAGCCTCCAAAGCACTGGGATTATTGGTGTCTGCCACAGTGCCTGGCTTTGAAGTTTGTGGTGTCTATAAGAGTCACAGGGACTAGACACTGGCAGGCTCCAGTGCCCAAGACTGCACAGCGAGAAGGCAGATTCTGGTCTGTCTATCCACTGGGATGCTCTTCGGCAGTAAACAGAACTGAATCATGCATCTCCACGGCGACACAGGGAGACCTAAAGTCATGATGGTCCAAAGGGGAAGCCAGACACAGTGAACTACATTATATTTATTCCATCTATATTGAAATTTATAAACGACAAGTAATCGTTTCAGAAAACAGATCAGTAGTCACAGAGTTGACACTCATGTGCAAGAGGGAATCTTGGGTATTGGCAAAAATGTGGTGGTGATTTCACACCATGCATTTGTTTAAAAACTCATCAGAATGTACAGTCTGAATGGGTAGTTTGTCGGATATAAGTAACCCCGGTAAAGCTGCTTGTTTTCCATGGAAGCAGCAGCAACTCCAGGGGACCCCGAGGCTGTCGGACGTCTGAGCCACCACTCTCTGGTAGCCTGGACGCACTTTCACTGCTGTGGAGAGTACCGCAAATGGATATCTTGTTCCAAAAAAAATAAAGAGTAGTGGCTTTAAAAAAATTATATTGGAAAAATGTTGATAATTATCAAAGATGAGTGGTAGGTACACAGTTTTTATTGTACTCCTCTCTATATTTTCTTAACCTTGTCTTCAAACTTCCCATAAAATAAAAATAGCATGTTTCCCAGGCAATGTGTATCCCTCTCCTACTCATGATGAATCCCTGACTTGAAAGGTTTTCACGAGAGCTTCCAAGCAAGCTGCAGTACTGGCTGACACCCAGGCCCTGGCACAATCCTCTAAGCCTTTATTCCCTCGTGTGAACGTCTTCACATCCACTCTGCCTCATGACAGTATCCTGTGTGGTGAGCAGGTTTCTGAATGGCTCCACCATGCCCTGAGATAGTGAATTCCATTCATTAAATACCCAGCCGAACTTCTGCACTTGAGCCAAAGTGAGTTGGCTACTTGTCCATACCACTGTTGGTACCTAGTACTCTCTTGACAGCGCCAGCAAGACTCTCAAAATATCACTGTCCTTTTCTCTGCAGTGTTTTCCTCAGTGGTCAACAATCTGTCCTGGCACCTGCCTGGTCCACCTCTGAGTGAGGCCCAGACACCACGTGCCACTGGAGAATCGTCAGGACGTTGCACGCACGTGCAATGGTGCTGTCACAGTCTTTAGGTGCCCCGCGTGATGTTCAAGGAGGCTTAAGTCACCCACAGTTTTAGATACACATTTTTGTAGCCATTAATAATGTCAATGAATAATGGGAACTGTAAAAATAGTAGACACAGATAAGTAGATCTTAATTCAACACAAATATTAAATCATTTAAATAATTGTTCTCCAGTCTTTTTCTTTGTGGTGCTAGGAATTGAACCCAAGGGCATTCTACCCCTGAGCTACACCCTCAGCCCTGTTTTATTCTTTGTTTGGAAACAGGGTCTCACCAAGTCACTGAGACCTTCACTCAATTGCTGAGGCTTGCTTCAAACCTGCCATCCTCCTGTCTGTGTCTCCTAAGTACTGGGATTACAGGTGTGTACCACCATGCCCAGCTGGTTCTACAATCTAAATCATGGATAAATAAGGGGAAAAAAAAGAAAACAAGAGTGAGCTAGTCTTTAAAATTATGTAGAGTCCTTCAGATTCAGTTTTGAACCATAGAGTCTTCTTAATACAGAGACTACTAATATTGTTATTATCAAATCTTAATTTGGCAAGAAATCTTGCAGCTTTATCTAAAGAGTGTTTCTGGGTTTCTCAGAGAAAGAGACCAACAAATCTGTTTAGAGGAAAATAGGTATTTCAAAATTAACCCAGTCTCAACTGTTGTTCATGACTATTTGAAAGCACACAACAAAAAAAAGTTAGAATGAACAACCATCCAGTAAGCGTCAAGTGGTCTGACAGTCGACTCAGAACAAGGAAGACCTGATGCAGAGTTCTGTGGCGAGACTCAAAGGACACTTGTCGTTTGAGTGGTCAGCCTGACCATCCTTTAATGCCCAGCAATTCCTGGAAACCAAGAGGTCTTAGTTTCTAAATTTTTGGGTTGGCCACTGGACTGTAAGAGGGGGTGATAAGAACAATATCTGAAAAAGTGCTGGTGCAGCTGGTGGGGTCTTTACCTGGAGAAGAATGTGCTCCAACAGCCTGCTGGGCCCCGGGGAACCCTTTCTGGAATGAGCCTCACAGCTCAGCCCAGACCAGCCTCTGTAAACACAAAGACCCACGGAGCAACCATCCTTGGAGCCTGGAGCATCTGTAGAAGCTGGTTGTGCATTTGCAAGAGAAAAGGAGAAAAATCAAATTATCCCCTCTACATAGGAAGGTAAAGTCAGTTAGCAGACGCAGTCAAGAATCCTGTAACGTGTATTTCTAGGCCAACTTAACCATAGAAATTTATAATTCATATAATTTGGGATTGTAATTTTGAATTTCAAAGGTTTCAAGGACAATTAAATTTAGAATTTGGGTAAGCTCTGTGGGAGTCAGAGTCCATTTATTTCAACACCTATGAATACCTATGAATGTATAATAGAATTTGTGTCAGCATTACACAGTCATTCACAATGCTGCGCCACCCCACCGCCACCTCAGCCACCTGAGTAACTTTATCCACACCCATTCAGATTCACTGAGAGCCCGGCTGCTGCACAGCCACCCTCTGGGGTCCCTGAAGGGTCCTTCACCCATCTGGCCCCAGGTGTCAGCCAGTCAAGCTCCCGCTGCGATTCTCCTGCTTCCATCGGGATGGGCTCAGCGTGTGAGATGTGCTCTCCGGTACTGCACTGGCAGCAACCCAGAGCCCACAGAGGAGAAGGAGTGGTACCGACCACAAGTTGACTGTCACCAGTAGTCATAGAGCTGGTGGTCCTGCCATTGTTCTGATACCTGGTGTGTCTGAGCTCATGCAAAAGTGAGTTTGTCATGTTCAGATGCAGCTAGAAGCCTGGATTTGGAGCCTGGGAGTCCCCTTTCTCCTTCTGGGTATTTTCATGTCTAGACACGGCCCCTGCGAAGGCTCCATATAACTGGTTACCAGTCTTTGGATGAAGCCCGGATATGTGAGGGGCATGGCTCAGAAAACAGAGAGGGAGGAGGGAGCCTCATTACCACCCTGCCCCCAACTGAGAGTCACTATAGGCAGGTGATAGGTAGGAAGGTAGATAGGTAGGTAGGTAGGTAGATAGATAGATAGATAGATAGACAGACAGACAGATAGATAGTTAATGGATAGATAGAATAGAATAGATAATGAATGGATAGATAGAATAGAAAACAGATGGATAAATAGGTAGATAGGATAGGTAGGAGAGATAGATAGATAGATAGATAGATAGATAGATAGATAGATAGATAATAGATAGATAGATGATAGAAAATAGATGAATGGATAGATAGATGATGGATCGTTACATGGATGGATAAATAGCTAGATAAACGGATAACAGATCAATGAATAAATGATAGATAATCAATACACAGATGATAAATATAGAGATAGATGATAGATACATAAATTGATGATAGATGAATTTGAATAGCTCTAACATTAGAAACATAGCATCATTAACTAACACAGTATTATAAGTTAGTATTAACCAGGCATGGTGGCACGTGCTTGTAATCCCAGTACTTGAGAGGCTGAGACAGGAAGATCACAGGTTCACAGTCAGCCTCAGCAACTTAGTGAAGCCATCTGCAACTTAGTGAGATCCTGTTTCAAGATAAAATAGGGATGGAGGTGTAGCGGGGAGGTAGAATGTCCCTGAGTTCTACCCCCAGTAACACACACATACACACACACGCACACACACACACACACACACACACACACACGCACACAGTCGTTAGTCTTTACATCACTTTATTAGACAATGAAAAATGGCAACAAGATGTTGTTAAATTTCCAAGAGTTGATGATCTTCAATGTAACTATTCGTGAAATAGGTCATTTTCTGTGAAACCACAAATTACCTCAAAAAGCAATATGAAAGAAAATATTGCATATCTTGTAGGAAGGGGTAATTAAAGAAATAATCAAAGTTTACTACCAGTAAAGTTTTCATGTTTAGTTGGTTTAACTAGGTTCTATCTATTTTTTTAAAAAATAACAATTGTTTTAGTGCACAAAATAATAAAAATTCAAAAATCTATAGTTTATAAAAGTATTTTAGAGCCGGGCATGGTGGCGCATGCTTGTAATCCCAGCATTCGGGAGGTTGAGACCGGAGGATCCTGGTTCGCGGCCAGCCTCAGCTACCTAGTGAGGCCCTCCGCAACTTAGTGAGACTCGGTTTCAAAATAAAGAATAAAAAATAGGGCTGGGGGTATAGCTCGGAGGTAGAATGCCCCTGAGTTCAGTCCCCAGTACCGCAAAAAAAAAAAAAAAAAAAAAAAAAAAAAAAAAAAAAAAAAAAAAAAAAAAAAAAAAAAAAAAAAAAAAAAAAAAAAAAAAAAAATTTTTAAACTGTTAAATTATAATCCCCCAAATTAGAATCTAATATTGCTAATATTGGATTATAAATGAATCAAATAGTTTCTAAAACTATTGCAATCTTGATATCTATGATCTGACAAAATAAACATTATAAATAGATCTGTAACAATCATAAATAAAATATTAAATGAATTGCCTAATGTATTAAAATAATAACACAAATCATCTTAATTTGGGGAATAAAGACTGGCTTAATAGCCTGATAGATCATACCTCTTAGCCAAAAAAAAAAAAAAAAAATGTATCAGTAGACAATGAAAAAAAAAGATATTTGTCAAAATTCCATGACATTATTAGAGTAGGTCTATCTACTATGTAGACATGGTCATTGTCTTCATAATCCCAGATGCTCATCTTAAACCAACTGCTAGCATTAGGTTCACAACAAAATGCTTCATTTTCTATTAGAAAACAAAAAAGCATTGGAAATATACTTTATGGAATGTACAGAAGGTTATTATGAATATTCCCAGGACCAAAGTCACATCTGCTTTATTTCCCATCCTTCTTTTACACTGTTAGAAGCTTTTACATAACTCTGCAGTTTTGTTTCACTTTAAATACGTCTACAGCAGGTGATCAGCCGGTCCTTACAAACCTGAGTCAGTGGTGAAGCTGTAGAATGGTCCCCTGCTGTCTCACCGAGTCCTTACCTCCGCCTTTCTGCTTCGGGGTCTCTAGGAGGAGGGCCAGCGGGGTGGCGGTGGCCACACAGCCAGGGCTGGGCTCTGAGGTTCCTGCATGGCCTCCCTGTGGTGACCACCGCTCACTGATGTCCTTGGAGGCTTCTCCCAATGTGCCGTGCTGGGTTGGTTCAGGCAGACCTGTTTGGTGTGGCCTTCCCACGAAGGTCCCTGTTCCCCTGTCAAAGGAAGAGTCAGGAGCTGCCCCTAGACCCGGCCAAACCCAGAGGTGACAGCTGGGCAGGGTGAGGATGGGTGAGCAGGTGCATTCATTTAAGATGCAGACGCAAATACAATCTGAGCAGTCTTCACCCCTGCTGGCATGCTGTGTGCTCACGTGTTGTGTTTCCTCTGCTTACAAAGTGTGCAGCTAGGTGTTTATGTCTGGCCATCTCTGCTGGCATTTCAGGACTCTCGGGGAGGAGACCCTGTGATTTCCCTATTCTGGGTTTCTAGGTGTCAGGTGGTCTACACCTGGGCTCTGCTCCCCGCCCCCCCCCCCAGGCTTTCCTGTCTGCCTGGTAAGGGTCAGTAGGAGCAGGCCCAGTGGAAGAGAGGGGCTGGCGTCTCCTCAGTACTTCCCTCTCCTCCCTGTTCCCAGGACATCTGCTGTGGCCAGATGATGACTTCAGCCAGCAAGCCAAGGAGCTGACAATCAATAAGCTGCTATTTATCCACTATGGGTTCTGCTGGGCTACGTACACTTCTGACCACATTTAACCCCCGAGAAAACCCTACAAGATGAGGATCACTACTGTCGTCTCTTTTACAGACAGGGACTCGAACTGGTCCAAGGCTTCCATGAGGGGCAGTGAGTCCACCCAGGGGCATCTGGCCTCACTCTGAAAGCCCCAAACGATGGTGCTACATCGCTTCCTGCAACCGATTTCTACAGATGCTAACCTATTAAAAGGAAACAAAAGTCAAATATAAGCCAAAGTCATTTTCAATATCCCTTAATAAAAACTAAAGAAGCCAAACCCGGTGTGGTCTACGACTCTGGCTAAACCTAGCTATGGAATGTGCACACATACAATACTTATATCTTTCCTCCACACACAGTCACCCTTGCATGCACATTCTTGCGCACGCACACACACACACACACACACACACACACACACACACACACACACACACCTCTTACAGTTCCCCAAGGCTACTGCTTGCTTCAGTCTTGTCCTGTGGCCAGCGAAAAGAAAGTGTTCCAGGTGGCCAGCAGGGGGCAGTGCAGGCACGCGGTGGGAGACCAGAGGCCGGGCACAGTCCCCCAGCAAAGCAGAAATACCCGGCAGTAACTAACTCTCAAGGTAACTGTGGGAGGTGAGTGACTAGCTAACTCCCAGAGGAGATGTGGAGATATATAGTCAGGTAGGGAGATAGGGATATATATAGTCAGGTAAGTAGGTAGTACAGTAAGAGAGGAAATCATGTTAAATTAGGGGATGGTCTTAAATTTATTTTAGGTATATTTTATTTGGGGGCTTTGGGGAATGGATTGGATCTCAAGAGCTCTGACCTTGTCAATGGATTAATCCACTAATGGATTCCTCAGCCATGGACTAGGGGAGGTAGTGGAGACTACAGAGGCAGGACCCGGTTGAAGGACATGCCTTTAAGGTCTTTGAGGACATGCCTTGGGCTACATCTTGTGTCTGACACCTTCTCTCTCTCTCTCTCTCTCTCTCTCTCTCTCTCTCTCTCTCTCTCTCTCTCTCTTTCTCTCTCTCTCCCTCCTTCCCTTCCTCCCTCCCTCCCTCCCTCCCTCCCTCCTCTTCCTGGCTGCCATGAACAGAACGGCTGTGCTCTACCAGGTACTCCCCACCACGATGTTCCCTCTCACTGAGGGCCACAGTCATGGAGGCAGCCCGCCATGGACTGAAACCTCTGACATGGTGAGCCAAAGTAAAACATTCTTCCTTTAAGCTGTTTTTCTCTGGTTTTGTTTGTTTGTCTGTTTGTTTTGTTACAGTAATTAAAAAAAAAAAACACCTGTTATTAGCCTTTCAGGTCACACAAGAGAGAAATTTAAGAAGAAATGAAGGGGGTTTTCCTCTTGGAAGATGGCATATGCATACTTCTCCCTATTCCTTCCATTCAATACAAAGAATAACCTTGAACAGTGTGTGTGTGTGTGTGTGTGTGTGTGTGTGTGTGTGTGTGTGTGTGTGTGAAACAAGCTAAGAAGACTCAGAAGAAGATCAGCTGGCTCAGGACCTCAGAACTCAAGGAGGCACGGGGGTGGGGGGGAGTTCCCTGGGTTTTTCCATACTTAGAATAGGAGAATCCAGCTACCTGAAAGTGTCAAATGATGCAACGAAATCCCCAGCAAAAGGGACAATGAGTCTGCCAACACAGAAAACAAAGAGTAGACACCAACCATTCTGCTCTAGTTCAACACTCTAGAAACTATTACTCTCCCCATCAGCCACCAATGCAGGTCACACAGGAACATGGACCTGCACCCATCCTGCACTCACCAAAACCAGGCAGAGTAGTGTCAAGGAAACCCACTGGGACAAGGCTCAGATGAGATAAGCAAAACCCAGAGTCTTAAGACATCATGGAAACATGTCCAACTTTCATCAGAAAATTAACCGTGCATCACACCAAGAAGAAAGAGCATCACAGAGAGTGATCAAAGACAGTCAGTGGATGCCAAGATAAAAAACAGAGGTGCTAGAATTATCTGAGAGACGTCAAAGTGGCCATTGCAAAGATGCCCCAGAAAGCAATTGCAAACACGACTGCGACAAATGAAAACTGCAAAGCCTCAGAAATGACACTAAAAGTTTCAGGAAAGAAATGGAAGATGTAAGGAATGGACATTTTACAATTGACAAATAGAACAACAAAACAAGTTGGGGTGTTTGAGTAGACAATAATGACCACCGCGAGTCAAGAAGAGCACTCAAGCCTGTGCTTCTAAGCCCTGGTATAGATATAGAACATCCCTTCCTAATGTATTAATGGTCAGAGTTGATATAATTAAGTCACGAGTGTTGTAATATCATCAGTAGATAATTGTAATGGATTTACTGGGTGATAACGTGGGCTGGTGGGATGTGACTGGAGAAAGTGAATCCCTGGGAATATGGCCTTAGGGACTGTCTTTTGTCTTTGAATATCCTTGCTTGTTTGCACTCTGGTTTCCAGCCACCATGATGTGAGAGCAGTCTTGCTTTCTCCCTCTCTCTACTTCCTGCTGCCATGCCCTGAATGCCACAGCCAGCCTGACATGAACTAAAATTCTGAGATATTCAAAAACTGTGAGCAAATAAACCTTCCTTCCTCTAAATTGTATGGTCAGTCATTTAGGATTATAGCAGTGAGCCTAATCCTAAACTGAGACAAGCCCCAAAGAAGAATCCAACATGTAAGCCCAACCATCTCAGAATTCTGTAAAAAGAAGTCTTTGGGAAAAGTATTTTTAAAATCTCCATATGTGGGATATTATTTCAACTTTTCCTCCCATTAAGAGATGTGTGGTCTGGTGGGACAGGAGCAAGGCTGGCTGACGTTGATGATACCCTTCATTTCCTACGCATGCCAAGATGCATCAATGTGTAATCATAAGCCTTCCAAACAGCTTTCACACCTTCGCTGTGCTAATATTTCACCCACGTAACTTCATTTTCTCGTCTTTGATTCTTGCAGTAACACATTTAGCACTTGCAAGCCTATGCTGTCAGGCTGGGAAAGATGTTTGCATCCTGTTACACATTCCTGAATATTGTCACAGCCACCTGCCTGCATCCTGCCTTCCAAAGAAATCCATCCCATTTCCCCAGCACTGATTTGAAGATGAAACTTCCCCATTTAAGCATTATTGGTGACTCAGATTCTAAAAGATAAGTAACTTCCACTTCCTGGTACTCTGACTTTTAAAGCATCTGCACCCGAGGGCAGAGGGAGAAATGCTGTCACATACACACTCAGGAGAAGAGGCTCAGACTACCATTTTGTATCTGCTCTGGTTACCACATGACTGATCAACATCAAATTCATGCCAGGTATTTGTTATTTTCGCAATGCTCTTACCAAATTTGCACACTTCCTTTCAGTTCTTTGGACAAGCAAGAGGGAGGGTCTACTCCCTGCCCTTACACGAGCTACTGGCTATCTGGCATGACCTCAACTGGACAAGCTTTCTATCTACAAATGCATGTCCATCTCTCCCCTCTGCTGGTGTACATGAGTGCAGAGTCCTTGCGCTCTCCCTCTCCCTGCTTCCTCTCACCATGTCCTGAGTTCCCCACACCCAGCCTCCCATGGACTGAACCTGAGACCTCCAAAAACTGTGAGCAAGCAAACCTTCCTTCCTCTAAGTTGTGGAGTCAGTTGTTTGGGATTATAGCAATGAGAATATTGACCAAGACACCGCTTAAACATTAATATCAAATTCATTTGACAAAAGGTTTAAAACTGGATTTTGAGGTTTTATGTCATTTTACTCTTCATGTATTTATATCTTGTTTCTTAAAATTGATTGCAAGGCTTTTTCTCAGTAGCAATATTCTGGAATTTTCCCTGAGTTTTCAAAATGACCATAATATATAATGCAGGCATATAGAAGATGGCCAATAAGTCCGTATTGATGTTATTTGGCATGGAAATAAAATTTTCTCACTGGAATCACAAATTCCTAATAACATGCTATGATATGCTATAATCATTTTGATAATATACAACTTTTAAAATTCCCTGAGGATAAATGATGATGTAACTACCTACAAAACAAATCTGTTTCCTTCCTAACATGTAATAATTTAGAATTAATATATTATCTAACCTTGGTACCCCAAATGCTGCTCTTAAAAACTGAGCCATAGATAATCTTAACCATAGCTATTGTAGAGGGGATATTCTACAATAAATGATTCTGTGGAAATCAAGACATAAAACAAAACGAAGTTAACCTGAGTCCAAAATATTATATTACATCAGTTACAGATGAAGGCTGCTGTTGGAAGGAAAGCTCAGCTCAGGAGCAATGGGAGTTCTGTGTGTACCCCTGAGCTTGTCAGGGATACCCAGCAGCACAGAAGTGCTGGGCCAGGAAGAACCCCCAGGAGAGTGAGGGGCCTCCCAAGAGCATGGTGGCACTGTGGGACAAGGGAACAGGGGGAGAGGGCCTGCTCCCACTCTTCCTTCCCCCCAAGGGGACACAGAGCCAAGGGTGCATGCCCAAACTTTCTATCACCCTAGGTACAGGAGAAAACACTGAGGAGTCTCAGGAACCAGTAGTCTTATTTGCTTTACCTTTCTCCAATGATAACTTAGCTATTCATGAAGAGCAGGGTCCTAAGGCGTGAGAAGAAATCAGAGAGGGGAGGCAAGAGGCAGCATGCAGACCCACACACAGACCATCATGGCAACCTGGGTCACACCTAGTGGGGGTCTACAGAGAAAAGATCAGACGGTAGACTCCAGGACTCAAGGCAGAGTAGACAGACAAGTAGATAGGAGACCTATGTTATGTTGAATGTCTAGGTCTTCACTTAAATAAGTAAAAGTCAGACGAATTCATTGAGCTAATATAAATGTGGGGGGAAAATAATAAATTTATCCCAGGAAGCATCTTCAAAGGTCATGTGTGTTTTTCTAAATACACTTGTAGGATGCAAGGTAACAGGTAGATTACTCACTGCAGCCCAAAGCAGTATCAAAACTCAAATCCTCCTTCACTCCCAAATCTGTGCTTTTTACCATCTTCCCGGTTCTAGGCCTCTCTTAAAAGTAGCTTTCAGCATGATTAGCCAGCCCGATGGTGTGTGAGGTTGCCATCTCTGTACAAAGTATTTCAAAGTCCTGCTGGATCCCCACTACCACAAAATTGCTTAAGACAAGCGTGAGAGTAATAATAATCATGGTCAACATGGTGTTCACTTTTGGATAATGGTCTGAAACTCATCAGCCCAGCATGATGTGTTTTTGGAGCCAAATAAACAAATAAGTAAATGTGGGCTGTAAATAGCATAGATACTTTATTCTCCGTGTCAGTAAAAGAAAGAAAAAATGAGCATGAAGAATGGGAAACTAGCTCTGGCCATTTATTTCCATCAAATCAACCTCTGTCTAGGAAAACTACTTCTAACAGCTTTGCGAACACATCACAGGCTGCCAATGGTCAATCAAACACCAGCGAGGACCAGAAAATCAGGGCCCCTGGCCAAACTGGAAAGGACCTGTGTGACCACTGGTGCTGCCAAGACCACCCCGCTGATACCCAGTGCCCCAGTAAGAGGATTGGCCAGCACTCACCTGTGAATGAGTTTCCTCCGAGCTACTTACACATCAGGATACGCTCCTCTGACAAGCCTGGCTTTCATCTGGTAGCCACACTTACTGGGAGATTAATTTTTGAGCGCTAATTAATATTTAACTTTGAAACCCTTCTGAGAACTCCAGACAATGAATGAATTATTCGCAAATGTGCCTCACGCCGTGGACCTCTCACTGTCTGTAGCATCTCCTTTGAAGATGATTGAGTTCTGTCAACAGGGGCCTGCCAACCTGGCCGGCAGGCTTCCCCTCCCTCGGTAGCTGGCTGGGCTGTTCATCTCGAGCTATGTGTCGGCATAGAGACGGGTCCACGTGGGGCATGCAGAGGCCCAAGCACAGTCATGTCCACAAGCACAGAAAGCCACACAGAGGAAGAAGGTCACAACGGTGTCTGGGACTCGGAGGACATCAGCTCCTGTTCTAAGGAGTGACCAAGAGCTCCTTCTTTGTGCGATTCGTGGACTAAGTCCCTCCAACCTTCAGATTTCTCAGCCAGCACTGTCTCTGACTCTCTGTGATAGCCATCTTTCCCTGACTATAACAGCTACTGAGGTAATCGACCAGGAAAGGGAGTTGGAAGTGTGTAGCTTAGCTGTACAGCACTTACCTGACACATGGAAGACCCTGGGTTCAATCCACCATGCCTGAGAAGAAGGGTTCAGTCCATGGTCAGCTGGTACCATTGCTTTTGGACCTGTGGCGTGGCAGAATGTCATGGTGGGAGCACAGGGTGGACGAAGCTGCCCAGCTCATGGCAACTGGAACCTGAGAGAGAGACAGACAGACACAGAGAGAGAGAGAGAGAGAGAGAGAGAGAGAGAGAGAGAGAGAGAGAGAGAGAAAGAGAGACAGACAGACAGACAGACAGAGAGAGAGGAGGGAGGAAGAAGAGGAGCCAGGGCCCCGGTACCCCCTCCAAGGGCACAGCCTCAGTGAGCCAACTTACCCAAGTGGCCGGCCTCCTGAGGATCCCCGTCCTAGTCACACTGGGGGCTAGGGA
>PVLC010005777.1:0-73858 GCA_004027655.1 Graphiurus murinus
ATGGATTTTTATACATTTCTTGGGTACAACAGGGTTAATTACACATTTTTGTTGGGTACAAGCTAGTACAGGTAAAGACATCCATGCACATATTTCTCATTAACTCTTCCCCAATTCCCACCCACCCTCCCCCTATCTCCTGGTCAGTTTAGTGATTGACTTTGATGTGATCTTGTAAGTACATCATGCTCATTAGGGTATTAGGGTGTCCCCCCTCCTCCCATTACCTTCCATTAAGTCAAATTTTTGTTCACCTAAGAATTCTCCTTCACCTGGAGTCCCTCTTATGTCCCATTTTCTCCCTAGCAGAAGCCTTCATTTTATAATTACACATGTGGAAGTTGTTTACTTTTAACATTATAAACTATATAGCTTTCACATTTAGGATTTAATAGTAAGTTAAAAAAAAAAAAGAAAAAGAAAAAGACATCAACCCACTGCTTAAATATAATTGACTTCTTATATATAGTTACATGGTTGTATCACATTGGGATACTGGTTAACATGTATCATCACACCACTTTGCACTTCATTAAAAATAAATGGATTATAGTTTACTACTGTATTTCTAAACACGATGTTCCCATCTTAATAAAAGTGAATCTCAATTAATTTACCTATTCTAGAATTTCAGAAAGTACGATGTATTTTTTTTTTTTTTTTGTGGTACTGGGGATTGAACCCAAGGGCATTCAATTCTTTATTTTGAAAGAGGACCTCACTATGTTGTGGAAGGCCTCACTAAGTAGCCGAGGCTGGCCATTAACCTGTGATCCTCCATTTTCAGCCTCCCAAGTACTGGGATTACAAGCATGTGCCACCACACACCTGGCTCTATGTATTTTAATAGAAATATTTTCTATGGCCTAGATTGTATTGCACGGTGCTCTGTGCTAGGATATACTGTCATTCAATTTGTTCACAAGAACAAAGGCAATTTTTATAACAAGTAGAGCAATCTATGGCACAGATCTTTTAATTACATATGTAAAACCAACAAAACTGTTAAGAGATTAAACTGAAAAACCCATTCATTTTTATTTCATTCTATCCCTAAAACCATATCAAAGTTTTATATGGCAAAATATAGCCATTTATCTATTGAAATGTAAGTATTAACAGGGCCAAAACAACTGAACATATTCCAATGTTAAAGTGTTTAATTACTTACCTCTGTCTCAATATACATGTTAAGAAGATCTTTCCCTAATTGCCAGACCAAGTTGGCTTCAATAGGCAGCTCTACATTCACCACTTTTATTTTGGGCTTTTTAGCTTCTGGAGGCTGGTCAACTTTCTTTTCATTTGCCTTAGGAAGGAGAATAAAAAAAATGGAGAAATTCTTAAACTGTCCTTCAAAACAAAAATATATCATGCTTACTGATGACTTAGGCAAAAACAAAATTCCCCAAATCATCAAACTGGAAGTATCCTATGATTACCTAATTCCCAACTGCCCATTTTAAATCCAGGCAACAATCTGACATATGCCATATCATACTTCATGAATTCATCATGTTATTTTTCTCTTCTTACATTAAACTTAATCTATCCTGTTAATGCTTTTCTTCTTAGACTTTACTTTCTAATCCCTTTAAAGTATGTTTGTGAATCAGATGTGAAGTTACTCAATTCCTAAAATATATATCTTGGTCCATGTGTCCCAATATTATGCCTGCTTTAAATTAGCACTACACTGAATGCCTTTTAAAGCCTTCTACTGAACTTGGAGATTATATACATACACATATATGCACTATTACTACTATCTGCCTTTGGGTTATGTAAGTTCTCATAAGCAACTCTGCAAGGTAAAAATAAAAAGGCCTTAAAGTAGCAAATAGGATGATGAGGCAAATGATAATACAGACAGACTGAGCATCTCTAATTCAAAAAGTTTCAAAATCTGAAACTTTCTGACTATCCACATGATGCCTGCCACAACTGGAAAAATTCCACAGCTGACTTCATGTAACGGGCCACAGTCAAAACACAGGTGCACTAAAAATACTATGTAAAATTACCTTTGGGCTATGTTTTTTAACACGATGTATGTATATCACATACATATATGAAACAAAAAATGAATTTAGCATTTAGATTTGAGTCCTATCCCCAAGATTTTTCATTATGTGTGTGCATATATTCCAAAATTCAAACCTGAAAATATTTCTGGTGCTAAGCATTTTGGATAATATATACTTAAAAGTATAATTTATCATACCTTTTTTCAAACAGTGTAAATACATGGCTAAAGAAGTTATTTCCTGTCATTTTTAATTTACCAAGACTTTTTCTGTGTATTTCTGTTTTTTCAGGTTCACAGCACAGTTCCTACCACAAATAACAGCACAATTAAGGAGACTCAGCTATATGATTAGATGATAATAACCAAGGTCTGTAACATGTGTCCTGATTGGAGAGGATGGTAAAATGGCAGAAAAATAGCCCATGAGGAACAACAATCACTGCCAGATAATCTGAGTTATAAAGGATATTAAAATCCTACGCACTTTAGTGAAGAAACTTGGACTAGAACACATTTCCTAGACTCGAGTTTCAGTGTTCCTTAGAAATCACCTATCCATGAAGTGACATACTGTATCACTAGAGATGATCTAGTCAGCCAGCCTGCAGTCCCACATGTCCTTCCCTCCAGTGCACACAAGAACCCTCCAATGCAGTATGCATCCTCTCAGGGCATGACCCACAAAAAAGAAAAATGAATCAGATGATACCTACACATAGCAAGACACAGGACTACAACAGATACCTGGGGAACAAAATGGATGATACAGTACATGCATGGCGATTAAACCAATTACTAAGAAACCCAGTATGTCACAAAATGGTAGTCCAACATGGAACGAATGATGAATGCTCCAAGTGTGATGTTTTAAAGGCCTGAGATTAGTGGTCTAATCAATAACTATGAACATGAGATTCTACTCAATGTTATGTTCTAGACAGATGAGCACAAGAAATCAATTAATGCTCAACCCTAAATCAAGAGGAGTGATGTTGAAATTAAATAGCTATTTTCCCCTCAAATAATCACCATCATCACATAACCATTAGCACCAGGAGAAAGGGCAGTTTTCAGAAATCAGAGTCAGGACCTACCAATCATATTAAGAGCCCGAAGGTTAATCAGGACACAGGCAAATTAATAACTAGAAAGTCTCAACTAGTGTAAAACCTGTTTTGACACAACCAACAATTCAGTAATCTGCCTGAAGGTAAAGAACCCTATCTTCAGAACATGAGAGAAAACCAAACTACCAACGGACAGGTTAATAATTTACACGCAACTTGCAGATGTTTGGAACTTCTGCCAAGTATAGGGTGATCTGGAATTAATAATGGGAACTTCTCAATATCCACCTAACCATGCAGGAGCTTTAACAGTTTGATTAGAAGCTGTCATTTTTAAAGGGACATGACAAATCCATTTAATTTAGTTTCCAATACCTAATGTAGAAGCGGGGTAAAGGAATAATTTCCTTGAAATGCAATCTGGTTGTTACCAGACCTTCATACTCAGCTTACTGTTTACTAAACTCCTATAGCCCGTGTATTTATCATCCAATTAATTCAAGTGAAAAATGATCACACAGAACTGGGATGTTATCTGTTTCTGCCTCTGGGATTAGCAAATGCCTCTGCCTCAACAAGACAACACATGCTTTGCATTAGTTCTTGTTACTTGAAGTGTCAGTTAATCAAGAGAAACTTTAAGGTCTAAAGCAGGATATTCAATTCCTTTAGTTGAGTTTGAGTACCTCTAACCGGTTTTAGCAGAGTAACACAAAATTCTATGTAGAATAAAATCACTTGGGTCTGCTCTTGAAACTGCAGATTTAATATTAATGATTACATGTTGCAACATTTTCTGATGGAATGAACTAGAAGAGTCACTCACTTTGTCAGCATCTGGGATTTTGTTTTCTTCTGAGGTAAGTTCAGGTGAAGGGGGAGACTGTGAGGTTTGTTGACCATCAGTTTGTACCTGGGGCTGTGTTCCAGCTTCACTGTTGTCTTGCTGGATATTTTTCTGAAATGAAAGCCCAGGCACAAAGGATGTAGAAAGCAGGTGTACTTGTATAAATTTAAAAGGTTATAGGGCACCAAAGACAGTACACTCAATTTCTGAAATCTTAGTAAGTGGGCAGAAAAGGTACTGAATAAAAGCAAAATGAACATAAAATACTTGAAGACTTCTTGGAAATTTTTAACCTGTAAGAAATTCTGTGAATGACAGCAGTTAATATAATTAAGTAACAAAAGTAGGCATTAGATCGATGCAGTGACAATGGAGAACTCCTTTTTAAGACTCTCCCCTAAACTTGTATAGGTATTAGCTCTCAAAAGCACAGGAAACAGGTTACTATCCAGGCCTCTTTCCCAGAAAAAAGCTTCCAAAACCAGCAGCCAGCATGCATTTCAACATTATTCCATTTCAATGTACTAAACAGTTATATAATTAGCCAACTATCAGTTATTCCAGAGCTTATCATTTTACCTTACACATACCTGGGACCTTCTCTGTCCCACTCTGATTTTGTGATTCAGCTACTTATACCTCAAAGGATCTCAGGATAAAGAATAAATGCTACGTGTTAACAATCTTGACTAAAAAGCTGGTAAAGAGAAGGAAAATGAACCCTGCAAGTTTTCTGATCTTTTTTAGCAGTCCTAGATCCCCAGTCATCAATGCTTGCTAGAATCATGTTCCATCTTTGGGAGAAGACTGCTCTGTGTACCTTGAAATAGTCACATTTTTCTTTGAAAGCTTCAAGAATCTGCACCAGACACTAAAGTACTGAGAAGCAAGGCATTACTGATTCCAAAAGTGTATGACACTAACCATTCAAACTTATTACTGTAAGGTTTCTAGATGAGAATAAACTAAAGGTTCAGATATTTGTTCATGTTCCTTCAGTGTTCTTTCTAGGAATGCCTAACCGTGACCACAAGATACCTACACTGTCTCACATCTTAACTGAAACAATATACTGCCTGACTCTTCATTCCAGTTATTTCTGATTATTGCTCAGAAATAAACAAGTCCTGGAACACCAAACCCAATTTTGCCATACAATTAAAAAAAAGAACAGCTTTAATATTCCACTAGATTTGATTCCTTACCATCAGTTAACATATTTAACTTAGTCTTAAAAGGCAAAACAACTTTACTTACTCCTATTAAATCATATACAAGTTACTTTAAATTCAGTTACATAGCATTTAGTCACATACACTTAATTTCTATATATTACCATTACCAAGAACTATTATTACAGAAAATTATGACCAAAATTATTTTCGAAGAAAATCATCTTAAGCCTTCCCTACCCTTTCGCCTGTATTTAGGATTAAATCAGTCCTATATTCAAATGCAGAGATTTACCCACTAACTTACATCAGAGTCTGGGTTTTCAGGTGGTCTCTGGTTTGGACACTCCATGTCTGCTTCAACAGAAGACATATCATTCTCCTCAGTTGGGACTTTCTCTACCATAGATGCTGTAGAGATAGTGAAAATGCCATGGGTGTTGACTCTCACTTTGACTTTCACTTTGGATTTTTCTCCATCTTTCTGTGCAGAAACATTCTGAACTATGAAGCGGCCTGGAACAAAAAGAAATCGACAATTAGAGACGAATCTAAATGTCTATATTGTAGAAAAGAAAAACACAAATGGTAAGAAATAAAGCACTGCTATTTCAAAATTTTCTTCCTAGCCTCAACCAACTTAAAAGTCTTTCAGCATAAATTACAAATAAAATCTCTTAAAATATAAGTATACAATGTATTTACAATTCTTCGGATTAGTCTTAAGTGTGCCATAAAAACCATCAAAGGTAACGACATTCTTTTTGCTATTTAACACTTACTAGGCAGACACTGGGTGTAAAATACTGATGAAAAGCAGTCTCTGCCTTCTAATTTCTCTAGATGGATTGGCACAAACTAGACATGAAATCTGTTAGCAAGTCTAAAGCAAATGCTATCAAGCACATGCTGAATTCTAATCCTATAGTCTTTTAGAGATTATGTTTCTTCTGATTGAATAAGCAAAACATAAGCCAGGCATGATGGCACCTGCTTGTAATCCCCGTACTTGGGAAGCTGAGAGGAGGATCGTTGATTCGTGGCCAGTCTCAGCTACTTGGTGAGGTACTCCAAAACTTAGTGAGACCCTGTTTCAAAATAAAGGATATAAAATAGGACTGGGGGTGTAGCTCAGAGGTAAAATGCCCCTGGATTTAATCCCCAATACTACAGGGGGAAAAAAAATTAACTATTTTAAATAGGGGAGGTGAGCTTTTAAAACTTACATTAATGTCCAAAGTTATTATTTGCAATAGAGTAGTTCCACCTCATTAATAATGGTTAACGAGTATAGACTAGAATCCTGGCTGTGTGATCTGCTAGACATTACTTAACCATGTATACTTCTTACTTAATCGAAGTATTTTGATGCTATTATGCACAAAGTCCTTTATGAGTTTTAATCTTCTGCACAATAGGGAGTTAATACATAGAATCCAAACTATCAAAATCCTTTGGTCTATATATAGTAATTTCTCTATTTACTTACCAATAAAAACGTAAAACACAAAATTATGGATCAAAACATTTTAGTCTTTAACTAGTTAAGGAGAAAAAGAATCCCACAACTGGTCAGGTTATATCCTTCAAATCTTTTCTTTATAAAAAAGAGTGGGGCAAGGATAAATCCTAAAAGGACATAGCAATATTGGAAAATCAGTCTGGGAAAGACAGTTACTATGAACCGACGCGGATGGACTGTGTCATCTCACAAAGAAAATTTTACCTAAAAAGATCTACCTTTAGAAAAAGTTACAATATAAAGGTATGAATTGGAGGTAACATCCTGCAAATAATGTTTCACCTAGAAGAAAGGTTAACATTAAAAGTAGCCAGTAATCCTTTAAGTATAGACTACATTAGAATAGGAAAATACTGAATTGAAGTAATACTAAGCGTATTACTTGGACATAATAGCAGAACTTGCAAGTCATTGTCTCTATAGGACAGCGTAGTTACCAATAAAATGAAGAGATTTCGCCATCACATTATTCTAAATAGAAAACATTTTCACATGAAATTATGCTAAAAGTGAGAGAAAAATTAGTTTCCACCCTGAATAAACTTGTCTTCAACTAAAAAAGCAAAATATATGTAAGTTAGTCACTTACCTATTTTTGCTTCTGGATAGGGAACTCCTTGTGGATCAGAATAGAAAGCTTCTAGCTCAAAAGGTCCCCTTCTCAAGAAAGTGAGAACTTTGGAGAAAGGAGCAGCATGGTTTCGACTAAACACTTCATGAACACTAGAGGAGAAAGGGAAAGACATTCAACAGAGAAAGCATTCGAGCTTACTATGCTACACAAACAGAAGAGACATTCTAAAATCTTTACCATTTCTATCTCATCATTTACAATACCAAAATGAGAGAGAATATTTGATAGCTTTGGTTGCTTAAACCTTAGGTATATTAAGCATTTTACCATAAAAGTCATTTTGTTCTTTACATATTAAAGACAACTTTGGAAGATTATTTTCTGCTACATACCCTTCAGTATCTTCTGAATCATGGTTCCAGACCAGAGATATTGGAAAAGGAACTGCATCCGTTACAGAAAATTCTCTAACTTTAAATGCTGGGGAAAGGATTGCACACTTTAAAAAAAGAGAGAGAGAAAAAATTAAAATGATTATTATGAGTATGATTAGTACCCACCTATCTTTTAATATAAAACTCACTTCTACTGGGATGAGTATTTTTTATTTTTATTGTGAAATTCAAAAAGTGCTTATAGCATATCATCTTAAGCATAAGGAATTTATTATGCCAAACACTAGCAATGAAAACAAAACGAGTATTAGGATAGCAATTGGGTATTTTTGGTGTTTGTGTGTTACTAGGGATTGAACCCAGGGATATTCTACCTCTGAGTTACACCCCTAGCCCTATTTTTTATTTTTATTTTGAAACAGGGTCTCGCTAGATTGGTGAGTCTATGTTGCTGAGGCTGTCCTTGAACCTGCCATTCTTCTGTCTCAGCCTCCCAAGTACTGGGATTATAGCTGTGCACCATCATGCCCAGCTTAGTAATTACTAAACAACACTAGTTTCATAGGTTGAGGAAAAAGTTTTCCCCAGAAATACCTTCCTGAGAGTTACTTCTCTTTTAATGTGTGTTTATATACACATCCACAAAACAAACAGCAGTGTTGATGTTGCTTTTCATATATCTAAAAAACTGAAAAGGGAGTCAGGTCTGGTGGTGCACACCTGTAATCCCAGCTACTGGGGAAGCTGAGGCAGGAGGATCAAGTTCAGGGCAGGCTTTGGCAACTTAGTGAAACCCTGTCTCAAAACAAAAAGGGCTATGGGTGTAGCTCAGTGATAGAGCACCCCTGGGTTTAGTTTCCGGTACCAGAACAAAACAAAACAATCTGAAAGGGTAAAACTCAAAATGTTTATATTTTTAAACTAATCTTATGAATGAAAAAGCAGTGGCAAATTTGAAATTGGGACAAACAACACCCAACAGAAAGGTAGAAGGTTCATATTTAGATACAGCTTATATAAATGTCACTAAAACACTGACTAGACTAACTAGGATTAACAAGGAGAAAAAAGTCAGTTCATCTGATTAGTATGGTAGCCTTCAAGAGAGGCAAAAATTAACTATACTTCTGAAAGAACGAACCATAAGTTGCTTACCTATTGGGGAACCATTATGAAGAAAAAAGAAAAAACTCACAAAACATGGTAGATCAAATGAGTACAATGGATATCATTAAATAGATACTATCCACATATTTTTCATTTTTTGTGGTACAGGGGCTGGAACCCAGGGGACTTCTACCTCGAGGCTAACTTTTTATTTTTTATTTGGAAACTAGGTCTTACTAAGTTGCTGAGAGCCTCACTGAGTTGCTGAGGCTGCCTTCAAACCTTCGATGCTTCTGTCTCAGCCTCCCAAATACTGGAATTACAAGTGTGTGCCACAATGCTCATCATATTCTTCCTTTTAGAAGTTTGACAGTACACTCTAAAGACCTTTGTTTACAACTGTTTTGTTGTGGTACTGGAGATTGCACCCAGGGACATTCTACCTCTGAACTATACCCTCAGCCCTAATTTTTTTTTATTTTAAAATACGGTCTCACTAAGTTGCTGAAGACATTGCTAAGTTACTGAGGCTAGAGGCTTTACTTCATAAAGTTCTAAAAATAAACTAGTATTTTCTTTTTTTTGCGGTACTGGGGATTGAACCACGTGTGTTCTACCCCTGAGCTACACCCCCAGTCCTATTTTTTATTCTTTATTTTGAAACAGGGTCTCACTAAGTTGCGGAGTGCCTCACTAAGTAGCTGAGACTGGCCGCAAACCCAGATCCTCTGGTCTCAGCCTCCCAAGTACTGGGATTACAAGTGTGCACCACCACGCCTGGATAACAACTTCTAGACGTGGCACTTTTGCTTCACCAAACTATGTTTCTGGGACTGTCTCCTTTGGTTGTTTGGGTTTTTGCTGTTTGGTTTTTTTTGTGGGTTTTTTTTTATGTAATATGAATGGAACCCAGAGTCACTCTATTTCCAAGCTATACTTCCCTTCCCCTAGCACATTTTTTAATCTTGAAACATAGCCTCGCTATATTACTGAAACTGGCCTTGTCTCAGCTACTCAAGTACTGGGATTAAATATGCCATCATGCCTGGCTTGAGCTGCCTTTACCTGATAAGCAGGTTAAGAATTCATTTGGGAAGCCGGGCGTGGTGGCGCACGCTTGTAATCCCAGCATTTGTGAGGCTGAGACTGGGGGATCCGGGTTCGAGGTCAACCTCAGCTACCCAGTGAGGCACTCCGCAACTTAGTGAGACCCTGTTTCAAAATAAAGAATAAAAAATAGGGCTGGGGGTATAGCTCGAAGGTAGAATGCCCCTGAGTTCAATCCCCAGTACCCGCAAAAAAAAAAAAAAAAAAGAAGAATTCATTTGGGAGCCAAGTGCAGTGGGCACACACCTATCCCAATACCTGGGAGGCTGAGATAGAAGGATCATAGGTTCAAAGCTAGCACATGGTAACTTACCAAGACCCCATTTCAAAATAAAAAGGACCTAGAATGTAGCAGAGGTGACGCGTCCCTGGGTTCAATCCCCAGTACTACCCCTCAAAAATTTAAAATGGGGAGGGGGGATCTACTTTCTAAAACCATTCGAAAATCTATTTCTTATTACATCCAATTATCATTCTAATTCTCTTCTATGTGTCTTATAATAATCGTCACTAGCACACAGCTAACTAGTGTTTTACAGCTTTGTTTTCTGTAGACCCGGGAAACAAGCCTGTTTCTAACTCTCAGGTAGAGAAACACCAGCTTGGTAGTTCTTTTAATCTTTAATTTATAGGATCTTCTAGATTTGAACATCCTTGTCTTCCCCATAGCCTTATGAATTCATTTAAAATTTCCTTCTTCAATTTAATTAGGTACACGGCTGAAACTGTTTAAGGAGGACACACCAAGAGAAAGCAACACTGAGAAAGTACCTGCAGTGCACATCCTCTGGCTACTGCTTCATCTGCATTGAGTGTTGTGCTAATATCTTTTCCAAAGAATTTGGCAATTTTTTCTTTCACAGCTGGAATCCGTGTAGTACCACCAACAATCTCAACAGCACTCACATCTTCTACTTTGAGCTGTGTTTGTTCCATCAATGAATAAAGAGGTATTTCTATTTTTTGCAGGAGTTCAGCACAAAGTTCTTCAAATTGTGACCTTAGCAAATGAGGACCAATTTATAAATTATTAGAAAAGTTACTTTAGGGCCAATATTATCTTGTCCTTTTTTAAAAAAAATTAATCCTATTGAACCAATGAACTTGGTATTTTCCCCTTAGATATCCCACGGACCAAAATAACTGCACTGCAGCTTTTTTTCCTCTTTGTAAATATATAAAATAGGTGCACAAAGGGGACCAGGGAGAAATAGATTATATGGGTATTACTAGGAGAAATCCCTTTTATATCCCGTTTTCCCCCCCAGTACTGGGGATTAAACCCAGGAGCATTCTACCTTTGAGTTACAAACCCAGCCCTATTTTTTATTCTTTATTTTGAAATAGGATCTCACCTAAGTAGATGAAGCTGGCTGCAAACCTTCGATCCTCCTCTCAGCTTCCCAAGTATTGGCATTACAAGTGGTGTGCCACCATGCCCAACTCCCTTTTATATTCTTAATTGGGAGGCAAGTACATGATTGTTATTTCCTCACATAAATGTTCATGGGATATGATCCTCATTATTTTAAATATTTATTTCCATTCACTTAGAAATATCTCTGTAAAATTTAGTCATAATTATCAATCCCAAACACTAAAAGGTGGGTGGGGTGTGGGGCAAAAGACTTCCTTTTCACAAGGGCAGTTATTAACAAAATTATTTCCCAAAACCCTCTTTGCAAGCTGGGTATGGTGGTGCACACTTGTAATCCCAGGATTTGGGAGGCTGAGACAGGAGGACCACAGATTGGGGGCCAGCCTCAGCAACTTAGTGAGGTCCTCTGCAACTCATTGAGACCCTTTTAAAAAATTTTTTTTTTTTAATTTGAAAAAAATTTAAAAATAATTTAAAAAATAGGGTGTAGCGGCTCAGATGTAGAATGTCCCTGGGTTCAATCCCCAGTACTTAAAAAAAAAAAACGTACTACCACCAAAAAAACTCTTTGCAGTCATGTGAGCCATGTGTAGTAGTGCCTGCCTGTAATCCCAGTACTTTGGAGGCTGAGACAGGAGGACTGCAGGTTCAAGATCAGCCTCAGCATCTCAGCAAGGTCCTCAGCAACTTAGCAAGACTCTGCTTCAAAATAAAAAACAAAATAGGGCTGGGGTGTAGATAAGAGGTAGAACATTGCTGTATTTAATCCCAGGTATTCCCCCCCCCCACACACACACACTCTGTCTCTGTAGAAGTGCCCCCAAGTTCTACTGGTCAAAAACATTGCCCTCTGCAGCCATAAACCATGTAGCATACAATCCTGAAATGGAAGCCAAGTACCATGACCCCCAGCTACAAATACACCTGGGTCTACAGTTTTAGCAAGAAGTTCCACTTATCTGCAGAACTCAAGACATACCTGTTCATCTTTCCTGAAACATCTTTGTCATTCATAAAGCATTCGATATTCAGTGGTATGTCTGTGCTGTTAGAGCTCATTAGCTTTTTCAATTTTTCACACTCCTGATATAGACGAAGGAGTGCTCGAATTTTGGATTTTGCATCCAACTTGTACTTAGTTTTAAACTCTGTACAAAAATGTTCCACTAACTTTTCATCAAAGTTCTTTCCTCCTAAGAAAGGATCAAAGGCTGTTCCCAGTACCTAATCAAGTTAAAAAAAAAAATAATAATCAGGTTATTTTCAATCATATTTGCAAGTAGAATCCTAAATATTGCTACTGAAACAACTAAAGACTAAAAGGCTCAAGATTTCTATATAAATTACAACAACAAGAAATCTGAATCAATTAGGAGAAACTCCAATGGAATGCTAAATTCCTGGGATATTTTCAGCTATTAATGGTTACAGAAATAATCTTAAAAAGCTTTTGTTTTCTTAAGAAAAAAAGGCTTCAGAGTATGCTAAGACAATTGCATCACCTTTAAATAGATCAATTTTGAAAACTATTCCTTATAAACATCTTTACCAAAAGCTCTTCACTTCAAAGAATAAGCAGTCAAAAGGCTAACTAGCTTACACTCATCACAAATGTTAACGGTTAATATGTTTAGTTAACATAGTTCCAATGTACCACTTTACCTTCAATTTTCCCTTGTTAAAAGCACAGGCAGACACTTGAAAAGCTGAGTGTCCCATATCAACAAAGATGACTATTCGGGGTTTCTCATCCAGGCTTGGGAGATCCTGCTTATAAATTCCATAATTCAAAGCAACTACAAAAAATAAATACATTTCAATTCTTTGGTTCGCACTTAGGAATTCTGTTGTTACATATAATTTACACATGCAGGAAAACTGACTGTACTAGAAACAAAGATGAACACACTTATTTTTCTTTCTGACTTTACACTGCCTTTCCTGGCATCTAGTATTATTTTCTTTCTGCCTTTAGAACAATGCTCTATCATTTCTTATTAGGAGAGATGATGGATAAAACAAGCACTGCATGGATACAATGGAATGTAATCATTTGCCACAAACAGTATCGGATTCATTACAAAGTATCTACTTCTAAACATGACCTATCTTGAGACTGCTTACTCAAAAAAAAAATTAAACCAGGCGTGGTGGCGCATGCTCCCAAATCCCAACATTAGGGAGGCTGAGACAGGAGGATCCGGGTTCGCAGCCAGCCTCAGCTATTTAGTGAGACCATGTTTCAAAATAAAGAATAAAAAATAGGGTGGGGAGTATAGCTCGGAGTTAGAATGCTACTGAGTTCAATCCCCAGTATCGCAAAAAAAAAAAAAAAAAAAGTAAATCTAAGACTACCACTACAACAATGATGGTGGTTTGTTTTTTAAAAGATCTGAACCTGAAAGGGTTATTTTCTTAATTTTGAAATCACTGTATTTCTAAACATGTATACCAAACAGCTTTTCAAAGACCAAGCAGACATATACAGAAAAATGCTTCAGCATGAATACTGACCCCCCCACACACACTTTTTGTTCATCTCTAAGTGTAATCAACTGATAGAAGCCCTAGGAGGAAAGATCACAATGGCCCAATGCCTGACAAACAGTACATGCTTAAACCAATGGGATCAATGTTCAACTCAGAAAATGAGAGGAAAAAACTAAATCAATTACTTATAGCCAAGGTAGTAGTGATACACAGAACTGTTAAGATGGGGAAAATTTATTTCTTAACTATAAAATCAACCCAAATTCAACCTATCTAATCCAAAGGATTAAAATATGCATATAAAATAATTTTCTAATAATAACAGATTCATAAATCTGACAAAGTACCAATCTCTCATTAAAGAGAAACAAGTAAAGAGATAGAGTTTTTGCTTTTAAATCTAACAAACACTTTTTAAAAGCCTGTATTTCTACCTCTATGTGAAATAAGAGTTTAGCACTCAAAGTGTCTTAACTCGTTTTATGGCACATTAATGTTTACATGCAATACTACAGTACACTCACCAGCTGTCATGTCATTCATAAGCCTTAAACAATTTAGGCCAACAATCTGTGCAGCATCTAATACAGATCGCCTCTCAGCATCTGTGAAGAAGGAAGGAACCTGTGAACAAGAAAAAGAATTTCAACTTTTCTAGAACACAAAAGTACTTAAATTCCTCACAAACCACTTATAATAAATCCACAACAGTACAACTAAGTAAATAGATGCCTACTCTGGTCCCAAAAAAGAAACGAACTTGACACTTAGTTTCTGGCAAATTCCTTTTGAAAAGATTGCCTCAAAGTTCAAGTATTAAAGTAATCTTTATGATAATCAAACTTGAACTGAGTGTAGTGGCCCACACTTGTAATCCCAGTACTTGGGAGACTGACACAGAAGGATCACAGGTTCAAGGACAACCTCGTTACTTAGTGAGGTCCTCCGCAACTCAGTGAGACCCTGTTTCAAAATAAAGAATAAAAAATAGGGCTGGGGGTGTAGCTCAGAGGTAGAATGTCCCCGATTCAATCCCCAGTACTGCAAAAAATAAAACAATAACCAATCTTTAACTTGAAATAAAATTTAATCAGGAATATTCTTAAGATATATTGAAAATTAATTAAATTCAGGAGAACCCTTTTATGTGGATGAAATACTGCTTCCAAACTAACCTTAAGTTTCTCTTAACATTTGGAAATTATAATGCTAAACCAACATTTAATGTTAAATATAATTAAGCTGGGCATGGTGGCGCACGCTTGTAATCCCAGCATTTGGGAGGCTGAGACCGGAGGATCTGGGTTTGCGGCCAGCCTCAGCTACCTAGTGAGGCACTCCGCAACTTAGTGAGACCCAAGTAAAGAATAAAAAATAGGGCTGGGGGTATAGCTTGGAGGTAGAATGCCCCTGAGTTCAATCCCTAGTACCGCAAAAAATAATAATAATAATAATAAATAAATAAATAAATATAATTAAACTCTAGGTAAAGACTTTCAGAACTTAAAAGTAATATAGAACTAATTTCTAGCATACATTACTGCCCTTTTACTATTCACTTGAGTATTAATTAATGGGGTACTAGCCAGACATGGTGGTACACGCTTATAATCTCAGTACTTGGGAGGCTGAGACAGGAGGATCCAGGTTTATGGTCAGCCTCAGCTACTTAGTGGGGCCCTTTGAAACTTAGTGAGACCCTGTTTCCAAATAAAGAATAAAAAATAGGGCTGAGGGTGTAGCTCGGAGGTAGAATGCCCATGGGTTCAATCCCCAGTACCGCAAAAAAAAAAAATAAATGAATGAATAAATAAATAAATAAATAAATGGGGCACTTCTTAATTCAGTAGATGAGCGAAGATTAAAAAATTGTTCATTTTTATTGATAACAATGTGTAAATTTATATGTAGTCAACAATAATCAAAGTTCTTTGTTTATTTTCCTAAGAGGTACAAGAGGCAAAACAGCTCAAGTGTTGAAGTTTTTGATGAGACTGACTTATACTTCAAGTTGTAATTCTTTTGACTGCATCTAGGGCAGCATTTTTACTAGGACATGCACAAGGAAAAAAGTATCTAACAAATACATTCACAGAATCATTCAACTGGAAAGCATCTAACAGAAAACTTCAGTTACTTCCAAATTTTTCAAAGTATTTGTAGGTGCTTCAGAAAGAAAAATTGCAATCACTAGTGACTAAAGGGCTATAGGAGAAATGTAAGTCCTTTGGCCTCTACTTTTTCAGATCCTAGGATACACTGCCATAAAAGGCTTCTGACTGGGCCAGGGCCAGCCCCAGTTCACGCTGTAACGCAGGGATGTTGATGAAGCCTAGTCCATTACAGACAATCCTAGTGCAAAGCCTAACCATAGCAGATTAGGAAATAACCCTGGTCATTTGTGAAAGCAGAATTAACAACTAACTTTTGGTGTCAATATAAAAAGTGACTTTTGTCCACTTCGAATATTCCTTGATAATCTACCTTTCCACTGAAGATAGTAGAATTGCCAGTGTGAAAAATAAAGGTTTTTGTCATTACTGGTAGGCTACATTGCAAAACTCAACTGAGTATGAAGCTCTTGCACTTGTGAATACCTTACATTAAACATACAAGCTGTCTGATATACCAATTAACTGCATTAAAACATAGATGCAAGTAGACAATCTGTTTTCAAAATGCCCCACAGATTTTGTTTTGCAACTCCAGTAAAGAACCTTTGCAGCTTCTAGCTAAAAGTACCACTCAAACCTACTTTTAAATGCCTCAAAACATTATTAATACAGTTTAGTAGAATTTTGGTTTCTAATAAAACAGCTTTCATGCTCTTGATACTTATATAAAGAAGGCAAATTAAAAGGATTGCCTTGCTGAATTCTACCTACTGAAATAACACAATCTGTGACTGGTTTTTTAAGGGTGTTCTCAGCAGTTTCCTTTAACTTAGTCAACAACATGGCTGTTATCTGCTCCACACTAAACAGATGTTCTTCGTCCATGTACATTACCTACATTGAGAAGAAAAAAAAACGTTATAAAAGCCTTAACACTTTGAAGTTAAATGTTAATATTAAAACTTCCAAGAATGAGCACATATTCTTTTCCACAAATTCTTTTTTAAGAAAGAAGGAAGAAAGGGAGCAGGAAAAAGCGGGGGGGGGGGGGGGGGGGGGGGGGATGAGCTCCCCAGGGATGAAAGGGAAGAAAAATAAAAAGAACTCTAGGGCAGATTTCTCAAGTCTTAGTCGAACCATTACGGAAGGTAGTAAATTTTCATTGAAGAGATGTATCACAGGAATAAATATTATTGTGTGTTGATGATAAAACACGAATGTCTTAGGTAGCTAAAGTTGTATGACCCTACTGCTCTCCAAACAACTTCAACTAGGTTGACTTGACACAGACGGTTTTTGATCCATGAATACCATTTCAATTTTTTAAAAACACCATCAAACAAACCTAAATTTTATAAAAGTTTTCCAAAAAGTTAGAAGAAACACAAATTAAGTTACAGTAGTAATTACATTTGAATGATTTTCAAAGACAATTTAGCATCTATTTACTATATTTTAAAAGGAGCTATATTAAAAAAACAAACCTTACCCTCTTCAATTAAGGTATCTGAGTGAATACTTATTAAGAAGCTAATATTAATCTTTATAGATGAATTAAACAATCTTCTGTTAAGGAACCTATGGTTGCTCAATTGTATTACCTTAATTCCAACGTCACCATTTTTCATTGGAACCAAATCATAACTTAAGTTTTTCTTCTCCTTTTGAATGAAGGGGTCATTGAATGCTCGGCCATGAAATCTCTTAAAGTTAGACACTGTATTGTTTGCATGAGTGATTTGCTGTAAAAGAAGTTTGAGATTTTAAATTTTCCTCTATTTTTGCCACTTACCAATACCTACAGCAATTTCTTTAGCTAGTCATTTGCACAACTCAAACCAACCCAAGTATGCCCATAAACTTCCCTTTGGGCCCTGAATTTCCCATCAATAAGCATTGATTATTTGTACTTTCTTCTTCCATTATGGAAAACACCAGAAGGAAAACAGAGAGGAGAGGCAATAGTGTCACCACACACTTCAAAGCAGATTTCAAAAACTGTAAGATAAACGTTAAAAAAGTCCCACTTTAAGTATATTTCACTTAAAAGTCATGGTGGGGGCCAGGCGTGGTGGCGCACGCTTGTAATCCCAGTGCTTGGGAGGCTGAGACAGAGGAAGATCTGGTTTCGTGGACAGCCTAAGCTACTTAGTGAGATTTTCCACAACTCAGTGAGACCCTGTTTCAAACTGAAGAATAAAAAATAGGGCTGGGGGTGTAGCTCAGAAATAGAATGCCGCTGGGTTCAACCCCAGTACCAGGGGGGAAAAAAAAAAAAGTCACAGTTATAGTAAGTTAAAATGAAAGATTAAGAACTATGACTTCTACTAGCCTAAAAATACCAACAGTTTACTATTTACTTTTTGGCAGTACTGGAGATTGAACCTAGGGACATTCTACCTCCGAGCTACACCCTCAGTCTTTATTCTTTACTTTGAAACAGTTTAAGTTGTGGAGGGCCTCAGTAAGTAGCTGAAGCTGGTCTTGAACCTGTAATCCTCCTGTCTCATCCTCCCAAGTACTGGGATTACAAGCATATGGGTGCCACCATACCCAACTGACCTACTTTTAAAGACAAGAATATGACTTTGCAGTACCAGCAATTCAAATAATATGGAAGACAAACATGTTTAAATCCTAAAATTCTTTGTGATTCTAAAACTGAGATGAAGTATGTCTAGTGGTCTACTGGTCAGTTTTGAGCTTCAAGTGATTCTCCTCATATAACCACAACAATGCAGCAGAAATTTAGGTTTGGGCGATCAATAACCTAAACAAAAACATTTAGGAATCACTCCACTAAAATTCCTCTCTCAAGCTGGGCGTGGTGGTGCACACTTGTAATCCCAGTACTTGGGAGGCTGAGTCAAGAGGACTGCAGGTGAAGCCAGCCTCAGCTATTTAGTGAGGCCCTCTGCAGCTTTGTGAGATCCTGTTTCCAAATAAAGAATAAAAAATAGGGGTGGGGGTGTTGCTTGGAGTTAGAATGCCCCTGGTTCAATCCCCAATACCGAAAAGAAAAAATTTCTCTCTCCTTTTTAGCAAGTCATTTTTTGAGTGTGTAGCTGGTTTTCTTCTTTCTTTCCCCCTCCCTCTATTCTTATACTTCTTCCAAACTAACTAGCCATGATGTAATACTAAAATATATTTCAGGGCTTAGTGTTTTGTCACTTTTTACCATTTTTTTCCTCATTTTCTTTTTTAATTTTTTTTTTTTTAATGAGAAAGCATTTCAGATTTCCTCCTACCACCAAAGGATTTAAATCAGTGCTATTCAACAGAATGATGAAAATCAGGAGAGCTATATAAGTATTATTGAACAGCCACATTAAAATAACAGGTTAAGTGCCCAGCGTGGTGACACACACTTGTAATCCCAGTACTTGGGAGGCTGAGACTGGATGATCTGGGTTTGCGGCCAGCCTCAGCTACTTAGTGAGGCCCTCTGCAACTTCATGAGACCCTGTTTCAAAATAAAGAATAAAAAATAGGATTGGGGGTGTAGCATGGAGGTAAAACGAAATGCCCTTGGGTTCAATCTCCAGTGCCACAAAAACAAAACAAAACAAAACAACAAAAACTACAGGTAAGAGGTTGAAAAAGGAAATCAAAGTCTTTCAAATCTTGTATCTTTTATACTTAAGTCCTACTTCAAGTAAGACCAGCCAAATTTCAAGTGCTCAACAGCCATATGTAGCAAACAGCTACCAAATTAGTTTAGGTTGGGACTAAAAAGTTTTGCTAGTCCCACTTTAATTATTACGGTAATGTGAAAAACCTTTTAATCACAGAACTTCCTAGAAGTTCCTTCTATAACAGAAATTTTTAATTTTTAAATGAGTATCATGAAAAACTACACCTGAGAGCTGGGTGTGGTGGCGCACGCTTGTAATCCTAGCATTTGGGAGGCTGAGACCGGAGGATCTAGGTTCACAGCCAGCCTCAGCTACCTAGTGAGGCCCTCTGCAACTTAGTGAGACCCTGTTTCAAAATAAAGAATAAAAAATAGGGAGGTAGAATGCCCCTGAGTTCAATCCCCAGTACCACAAAAAAAACTACACCTGAAAATATTTCAAGTGTCTTACTGGCAAACTGAAAAGTTAAAGTGAATTTTATTCAATAGAATAAGAGAAAAAGAACAGAAAAAGAAAATAATCATCTAAGGAGTTTGTAGAAAGTAACTGAATTATACTTTTATAACTCAAAAGAAAATGCACTTAACTCTTTCTATTCTCATGCCTCTTGATATTTTGCTTTTAACACCTCTCCCTTAAAAAGTGATCAGAATTCTCTTGAAGAGCATACCTGATTTTTGGCTGCAACTCCAATTGTTCTGTTTTTTGATCCAAATGATATGACTGATCTAGAAGAAAGAAAGCAAATGTTAACATTTGTTTTTTAACATTTCAAAAATGTCAAAAAACATAAATGTGGACTTTTTTTTTTTTTTTTTTGCTATACCCCCAGCCCTATATTTTATTCTTTATTTTGAAACAGGGTCTCACTAAGTTGCAGAGGGCCTCACTAGGTAACTGAGGCTGGCCACGAACCTGGAATTACAAGCGTGCACCACCACGCCCGGCTTAAATGTGGGCATTTTTAACAAGAAAATTCTAATAAAAATTTCCTCAAGGGAGGAGGCACAGTGTACAAACGCAGCACAATATTCAGGAAGGGGGATTATACTTTATTGCTCCTCTGAGAATATAATCGGTTGATAATCTTACTGTCCCCCAAAAAGTCTGCTTGTGGCTCAGGGAACATTTCTCAATACCTCAAATACTAATATAATTCACAGGTCCCCAATTAAGAATTGAACATTAATTCTGAAAATACTTTGAATATTAGTTCAGCCCTACACATGACTAAAAAAAATAAGTTGTAACTCTACTTCTCAGTCACAACCCTGTACAAAATCTGACATTGTCATACCTATTATCCTGATAAACAACCCACCTCTTTAGGATTCAATAGCTTTAATGTAAACCCAAGCAAATGGACCTGTTATGCCAAGAGGTTCTTATCTGGAAGGTTATACTTGAGAGGACCAAATAAAAATAATGCAGAACAAGTCACAAAAGAATGGAATAAAGCTGGGCGTGGTGGTGCATGCTTGTCATCCCAGTACTTGGGAGGCTGAGACAGGAGGATTCAGGTTTGCAGCCAGCATTAGCTACTTAGTGAGACCCTGTTTCAAAAATAAAGAATAAAAAATAGGACTAATGGTGTAGCTCAGAGGTAGAATGCCCCTAGGCTCAATCCCCAGTGCCAAAAAAAAAAAGAGGAATATAAATGTTGAGGGAAAAGAGTAAATAATCTGTTACTGTTAAATCTGTTTTGAAGAGATGAAAAGCAACTTGTAACTGTGAGACAGCTTTCTTAGCAATGGAAATGGAATGCAGAGTAACAGAGGAGAGAGGATCAAGAAATGTCTTGTGAGGAGGAGGTAGTGATTACGATTTTGGATTAGAGTAATCTAATTGTGCATTACTAATCCCAAACTAATCTAATTTTGGATTAGTTACTCCTACGTAGGTAAATGAGATGAGTAAAACAGAAATATATTGAGGACATTTAAATTTGCTGTAACAGAAACATCCTGGACCTGGATTATCTCAGCAGGTGCTAAATGGCATCCTAAAAGTCAGGGAGATGTTCAAGCACATACTAGACCTTTAAAATAGTCCAAAAACAGTATCAGTCTAATCTCAGTATCACTACACACTTATAGAATGGATCTACTCATTAAGCCTAATAAATAGGAATTAACAGTAGGCAGTGCAGTTGACTCAACCATCTAATTTATCAAAGATATTAAGAATTCCAATACTATTTTCAATTTACATTTATCAGAAGCATAACTTATTGTCTTTAGTTACAGCAATCAGTATACTTGCAGTAACACATTTTCACCCCTACTCTCCTTTGAACAGCTTTTCTTTCTTTTATTGGCTCAAAGCGAACAAAGATGTAAACTGCACCTAAGGACGGATGCTTGAAATACTGTCATCTTTCTTACTGAACTCCAATTACAGAGTCCGTAGCACTGCCAAGGAAAATACCACAATGGATTTTCAAAGTAGATAGATGCATGGGTTGCATAGGAAATAAGTTACTCGCAGTCAATGCTGGCTTATTTTCTAATTTTCTATTCACTTTCATAAACGTTCATTTACAATCAAATGAGTATATAGAGACAGTCATTTTATCTATGCATTCAGTGTTTCATCATACGATTTCAGGCTTAGAACATTTAAAAAAATGTTTTTCCTTGGAGTATAGGAAATTGTTTTAATCAATGCACATGCAAGGATGTTTGTAATACATGTTTCCCCATGAAATAACCACCTCGAAAAGTTGCTTTTCAAAATGTTACCATTTGCTCACGACATGCTGGTGTACAATGTAACATTTAATTTAATTTGGTGACAACATCCATCCTTCTCCTGGAGTTCTGGCACAAAAGTATGCAATATTTATTGTCTTCTTTATTTAAATTGTGTAACACTAATGAATAAAAATTCAGTCTAGAAATCCTCATGAACGACTCATACAAAGAGTAGAATAGGAGGTTTACATCTTCCAAAAAATTATTCAGGGCACTAAGGCACACAACATTAACAACCAACGCAGTGAGTAGGTAAGAGGAGGTAGATTAATCTTTCACAGTAGTGTTTCTGTGGTCGCTAACAACAGACCGCCGGCTCCCTGGCCCTGCAGCAACACACAAGCTCTGGAAGATTCCAGTTCATTTCGAGATTCACAATGCGGAAGAAAAGGCTCAGTAGCCTGGCTCCGCGGTGCGCAAAGACAGGGAGGGGGACCAGCTGGAGGCGGCTCTGCCAGCTCTGAGAAACCGGGTGGGGAAACGGGGGCGGCCGAGGAAGGTGCGGGCTGCAGCCTGCCAAGAACCCGGACCTAAGTCGCGGGCTTTGCCGCAGCCCGACTCCCAGGAGGAATTCTGCCCACTGTGATGACCCTGGAGACTCGACTCCCGCGCTCCTCTTGTTCCCGCGAGCCCCCGAGACACCCCCTCTCCATGCGTGGCGCGAGCCCCCAGTCCGCCCTAGTCCTCACTAGGGGCGCGGCGCTCGCCACACCACCTCCACTCGCCGGGTGCTCCGGGGTCAGCTCCCGGGCCCGGGGTCCCCACGCTCTCCAGACCCCAGAATCGCCACCCCCCCCCGGCTCCCACTTACGGGGTGCACCGGTCGCTGAATTCGTTGGCGATGGTCTCAATGCCCCCGGCCCGGGCCACCGCGATGTAGCAGCTCTGCGAGCCCACGTCCAGCCCCACTACCGACATGGCCGGCTCGCGCGCGGTCCGCCTCCGCCTCGGGTCTGGCTCTGAGTCCTCCGGCTCGCTCCGCCTGCTCCGCCTGCTCCGCCGCCGCGTCCGGCTCGGGTCCTCGGGGTGCGACCGTGCTTCTGTCACTCAGATGGCTGTTGGGCTAGGTAGGCGCCTCCGGCTTCCCGGGAACCACGGCGGCGGGCAGAAAAGTTGCCTGCGGGAAGGCGGCGCTCGGGCTCCGCGGGGCGATCCGCACTTCGGGCTGCCGGCCTAGCTCCGCCGCCGCCGCTGGCTCGCACACCGGTGCTCAACTACGGACCCAAAAGGGGAGGTCCCAATTTCTCTGCCTTATGTATTGCACTGATCAGAACTTTCCAGAATCTGCGGCATTTACTCACCGGCGCCTCCACCGGCCCCTCCACGTGCCACTTCCGCTTCCTTCTTCTCGAGCCTTCTCGAAAGATTCTACCCAATGGGTGGCCGGTCCCCGGAGGGCGACCTCCGTTGCCATAGTGGCAGGCCCGCCGCGGCGGCGCCATTGGCTCTAGCCGGCCAGAATGGCCCGCCTCCGCTCCCCCCCAGAAGCTCTGTGCCGGGCTTGACAACTCGGGCTCAAAAGAGTGACTTGGAAGCTCGTAACCTTCCTAATTGGCTTCAGGAGGTGGTGTTTGGTCCCCAGGCTATAAAAGGAGGCTGAGCGGACGGAGAGGAACCCCACTTTTGTTGAGACCCCGACCTCCGGACGCTGGGAAGACCGAGCGCTGTCAAGAGAGCATGCCGGGAAGCGTAGTCTGGCTGGGAGACGCGAGCGCTTTGCATGCTGGGACGTGTAGTCCCGACCGCAGTGCGTGCTGGGACCCGGCTTTGTCTTGAGAGCTCCGGGGAGAGGCCGGGCTCGCAGTCTACGTCTTTCGCGCGCGTTCTCTGGCAAGAGGCAGTTATTATATTTGTTGATTTTTGTACTCGCTTCCATTCTCACCTAGATTATCCCTGACAAGTGATGCATTCCATCTTGGAAGGAGGAACATCCGTCTAAAGCGCTTATCAGAAGCACAGTGTTTTTGTTCAATATTTTTGTATTCATCAGCCAGCAGGATATTCTTTTTTGAATAAAATGTGAGAGGTCTGTTTTGTTTTTAGAAAGCAGTTTTTAGTTGCGATGTAATTTGGAACGCTGCGTTACTTTCTGCTTATTTTTTGATACACCTGATTTAAGCAGACCTTGTTCCACCCTGCCGCTCCTAATCGTTAATTAATATTATGTAAGTTTTCCTCATTGATTTGAAACAGCGTTCTTTCCCAGGAAAGCGATGCCTCCATGAATTTTCGCTAAGTAAAGAAGGAAGCAGACGAAGAAAGCGGGAACTGTGCTGCCGGTATCATCAGGTCTTTTATACCCTTTTGTGTCTTTTTAAGGTTGCCTGAGTTCTCCGTGTTTACCTTTCCTCGGACAAGTAAAAATAAGCAAAGTTCATATGCATGTTATTGGATAAAAAGTTTTGACCTAAAGTTAGAAATATCTTAACTCATGAGAAGTATGGCAGTTCCTTCTTGTCCAGCAAACCAAGTATGTTAGATGCAAAGTCAGAGGCCCAGGTTTATGTTACATGTAAACTATATGCTTCCTGATGGTTGGTCTGCCACTTAGACAAGTTACTTAACCTTAATTAACCTGCTTCATTTACCTTTAAAATGGGCACAATAATAGTAACTCAGGGTGGTTGTATTCTTAAATTTGAAAATGTGGTTAGCTGTAATGATTTTTGTCATGCATTCCAAAAATCTTGACCTCTCCAACTCTTCTTGTGTATGGAATCATATTAAAACCCATGGAAACATAGTAATTTTGAGCAGAAAAGACCTTTGAGATTATTTGGTTGGCTTCCCATATTTTAATATATGGAAACTGCAGACAGGAATGCAGCCAGACAGATTGGGGTCAGGTTCAAATCCTGGCACTCACTGCTAAGAGGCTTTATATAAAGGACAGCTTTAAGAGCATCAGCCCTCCTGGAGTTGAACTTCATGGGCTTGTATCCTGGCTGCCCCTATTAATTTGTGAGCTTGTGTGACCCTCATATAATTGCTAACCCCGTGTTTATCTCATAGGGTTTATGTAATGATCAAAAATGTACATAAAGCACAAAACATATGTCATTATTATATAATATTACTGACTGTAATCCTGGGCAAACCTGTAAAATGGAAACAATACCTATTTTTGCTGGAATTAAAAATAATATAAATAACATCTAGTATGGTAATAACCATTTAGTAAATTGTAGTAAGAAAATTAACACTAAGAAAAGTTGATACCAGAACTTCAAGGTCAATTCATACTGCTGTGGATTCTGAGTTGTGCAGTCTTACTGTTATCTAATCAATTTACCTTAACTATTTATTTACAAAATAGGTACATGATGAGAAGCCATAAGAACTACCTACTGGAGCCGAGTGTGGTGGCATACGCTTGTAATCCCGGTACTTGGAAGGCTGAGACAAGAATATGGCAGGTTTGCTACCAGCCTCAGCAATTTAGTGAAGCTCTCCACAATTTAGTGAGACCCTATTTCAAAGTAAAAAGTAAAATAGGACTGGGGGGTGTAGCTCAGAGGTAGAATGCCCCTATACCACAAAAAAACAAAAACTACCCATCATATTTGTTATGGAAGTAAAATGCTTATTAGCCCAGTATGGTGGCACACACCTGTAATCCCAATACTTGGGATGCTGAGGCAGGAGGATTGAGTGTTTCAGGCCAACTTCAGCCACTTAGCAAGACCCTGTCTCAAAATAAAAAATAAAAAGGACTGGGAGGTGTAGTTTAGAGGTAGAATACTCCTGCATTCAATCCCCAGTCCTCCCCCAAAAAATGTTTGTAATCTTTGTTAACTTTATTACTTTATGTATTTTTTATCACACACAAATTTTCCCATACTTTTTTCATAGTGTCAGAAATTTTGAATTGAAACTTAGATTAGGTAAAAACAGACCCCACAAATTCTTGTTATGTAATTATGGATTGAGCAGTAAACAGAATTAAGGTGAGAGTATCCTGTGTGCTAGCAGCTGCCATTGCAGATACTGAGTTTTATTACATATTTGTTTTAGAAAGTAAGAATATCCTCAAAATTGGAAGCAGAGACAGTTCCCAGAGAACAACAAAACAAAAATGTAAAATTGAACAATGAAAAGTCCAAACAAAAATGCCATTCAAGCCAGGCGTGGTGCCGCATGTCTGTAATACCAGTACTTGGGAGACTGAGACAGGAGAATCACAGGCTCATGGCCAGCCTCAGCTTACTTAGTGAGACCCTCTCCAACTTAGTAATACCCTGTTTCCAAATAAAAAAAATGAAAAATGGGGCTGGGGTGTACCTTGGAGGTAGTATGCCCCTGGGTTAATTCCCCAGCACCACACACACACACACACACACACACACACACACACACACAGCAATAATATGCAATAGATATAGTAGATATAGAAAACTATGACTAGTTTCCTTAAAAGGAAGAAAGAAATGGACAAAGGAGCAAATATGTAGATAAACATGGGCATGCACTTCTACCTCTGGTGTGAATCAGTATCTTGGTGCCCTTTGTGTTCAGCACAGTAGCAGGTGCTTGAGGGTTACAGAAGTAGCATAAAACTTGTTCCAAATTAAGAAATGCTTTGTATGCTTCTCTATAATACCAGCACATCATGAAAGCGGCTCAAATATGTAAGATCTTGTCCACTTGAGGATCTTTGGGTATTTGCTTATTACAGGATTTTTGTTTTCCTCTCACACATTTAAACTTCTTTTTTTTTTTTTGCAGTCCTGGGGATTGAACTCAGGGGTATTCTACCTCCGAGCTATACTCCCAGCCCTATTGTTTATTCTTTATTTTGAAACAGGGTCACTAAGTGCGGAGTGCCTCACTAGGTAACTGAGGCTGGCCGTGAACCCGGATCCTCTGGTCTCAGCCTCCCAAATGCTGGGATTACAAGCGTGCACCACCATGCCCAGCTTAAACTTCTTATTTAAAAGTTAATTGGCACCGAGAGTAGTGGCACATGCTTGTAATCACAGAACTTGGTAGGCTGAGACATGAGGACCACAGGTTTATAGCCAGCCTCAGCTACTTAGTGAGGCCCTCCACAACTTAGTGAGACCCTGTTTCAAAAAATAAAAATGAAAAACAGGGCTAGGGGGTATTGCTTGGATAGCTTGGAGGTAGACTGTCCCTGGGTTCAAAAAAAAAAAAAAAGTTAATTGGCTCTGCTAAAATCTCTTTTTGTCCTAATTTTAGATTATATTAAAATGAGCATCTAAAAATAGGAATGAATGCATGAGGATATAGTGCTGGGAGCAGAGACATAAAAAAGGTAGATATAAAATTAAGGGGACTTTATTCTGTCTGCTTGCAGACTGCATATAGGAGAAACAAAATGTTTTTCTTCTACTCTAAAAAGGTTTACCCTAGCTTATAATAAATTAATAAATGTGGATAACAAAAACCCCATATATAGGAAACCATATCTGCTCCTCCAAACTCACTGTGAAACATTCCCTCTAGGTCACCATGCTGAGGCACATTGGCTTCCTTCCTATATCAAAGTGTGTGTATGTGTTACTATTTGTTCCCCTGCCTAGAATGCTCTGCCTTAGGCTCTTGTCTAGGTCAGTTCCTTCACACTCTTTCAGGTTCAGTGTAAATCCCACCTCCCATAGAGGAAGTTTCTGAATGCTTACCCAGCAAGTACCTTCCCAAAGGTACACCCAGTTTTTGTTGGAATCAAAGAAAGAGAAGCTGACGCTACCCCTAGTGCTAAGGCTGATTGACTTGGACCAATCACGCATCCTACTCCCTGTGGCCAGTCATTGATTCTGGGATGGACATGTGTCATAGGCACCCCAATCACAGTGACTCCCAAAACTGTAGCTTAGAATGCTAGGATTTGAGGGTTATCTCTGCCCTTTTCCATCACCTTTTCCTCCCCTTCTCTCCATCTCCTTCCTCCAGGCTTTTTTTTTAATGAGGTTATGAGGCCCAGAACCATTACGATGACCTTACTATGATCTTAGAAAAGTCATGCGTAAAGGTGAATAGAACTAAGGAAATTATAGCTAGAGCCAAGGATTTAGGTTATATGAACCATATGCCAGCTTGAATTGGGGTTTCTGTTTCTTGCTGCTCAGAGCAAATAACCTTCTTTGGAAAGTCTTCCTTGATCATATTATCCAAAGCACCTCTTGGTTATATCTGTTGCTATTCATTTCCTTCACAGTCTGCAATGATCATAGGGTGTGTGTGTTTTACTTCCTTACTCTGAGGATATGACACAGGAAGGAAGGGACTGTTCTTTTTTACAATGCTGTATAGATGCTCAGTATTTGTTGAATGAATGAATGAAAAAACTATATTATAAACTTTATTAGGAGCCGGGCATGGTGGCACATGCTTGTAAACTCAGTACTTGGGAGGCTGAGACAGGAGGATCATAGGTTCGCAGCCAGCCTCAGCTACTTAGTGAGGCACTCTGCAACTTAGTGAGACCCTGTTTCAAAATAAATAATAATAATAAAAAAATAGGGCTGGGGTGTAGCTCGGAGGTAGGATGCCCCTGGGTTCAATCCTCAGTACTGCAAAGTAAATTAACTTACTAGGAAAAGGGACATTTGTCATCTTTCCTTTAATATGAGCATATCAACCTTGGCACTGCTGATATTTGGGCAGGAAAATTCTTTGTTATGTGGGCTGTCCTGTGTTGTAGGATATTTAGTTTCATCCCCAGCCATTACCCCAGGATGCCAGTAGTAGTTTTCTGCTTTTCCCTTGCCCCCAGTGCAACAACCAAAAATGTCCCCCGACATTGCCAAATGCCCCTAATGGACAAAGTCATCTCCAACTCAGAGCTTCTCCTCTCAATCTATAAGCTTTGGTTTAAGCCTCAGTGATACAAGAGGACATAGTCTTGACATATTTTCAGAAAAAATAGAGCCCTGTTTGATCCTCCGGGAAGATAACCTACCCCTGAATAAGTCAGACAACTCCAGCCTGGATAGATCGAATACAGAGAGGAGGGACAGATGTCTCTCATTTGGCTACAGGACATGCCTGCTGTTGTGAAATGTACTCTGCCCACTCCAAGGAGATAATCTTGACTGTAGTCGAGAAGTATTTTGTGTGGTTATAAATTATTTCCTCTAGAAATGTACATGTAACTCATTACTTTTCTTTGCCTTCCCTTCAGTTCTTATGACATACTAATTAAAATGTCAGCACAGTTAATGCAATTAAGAATTTTTCCCCTTTAGATGCCTTAGCCATTGAATGATAAAGAAAGTATTCAGATAACCAGGATCATTGTTGCCCTACATAATATTCTGATTTTCTACCCTGAGAACTAAATTCATATCCAGAAATAGATTCATCTTTTGTTTCTTCAGTGCATGTGAGAAAAAAGGAATGAGGGAAAAGAGTTAGAATCATACGTCTTTTCTATTCTGAACTATAACGGTAAATTCAAAGCCCTGTACTTGGAGATGACTCATTTCCATACAGACTCTTTGGGTTTGCCCTGTTGAAAGGAAGCACCTTCATTTTGATGGGGAAATAACCACCAAAGTGTTGGCATATTTTTTCTAAGGGTTACATAGATTCTGGAGCAGGGATGTGTCTTAAGTTCCAGAGATATAAACATCATTAAAATGCCTTTGTCAGGTGGCACATTAAGCTCTTGGAACCAAGGGTGAATTCACTTTTCCAGACTAATTGTTCATTCACTCAGGAGGGTGAGGGTGTTAGAAGAAATAACATTTTGAGGAACTTTTTTTTTTTTTTTTTTCTTGCAGTACTGGGGATTGAACCCAGGGGCATTCTACAACTCCAAGCTACGCCCCTAGCCCTATTTTTACACTTTATTTTGAAACAGGGTCTCGCTAAATTGCAAAGGGCCTCACAAAGTAGCTGAGGCTGGCCACGAACCTGCAATCCTCCTGCCTCAGCCAGGCCTCTCAAGTACTGGAATTACAAACGAGCCACCATGCCTGGCTTTTTTTTTTTTTTTTTTTTTTTTTTTAAGAAAGGTGGTCGCCATATGCAGGATTTCATTCTTTCATTCAGATGAGCTGGAGTTTTAAAGGCATGACAACCCTATGTTCTCCTACAAATGGACCTTGAGAGCTTGTATGGGGATTCCAGCAGGAGAGCACTGCTATTTCTAGACCCTCCGCCAAAGAACAGTCCTCTTCTGTCAGGAAGGTCATCTTCTTTGACCAAGGACCGAGGACAGGGGACACACTCCCAGCCAGCCAGATTGGCTGAGTCAACCCTGGCAATCAATAGGTGGACAGATATTACAGCCAGATCGTCTTCTCATTCAGGGACCTGTTTATATAGAGGAAGTCAGACTGCTCTTAACTTATTTGTGTCAAGTAAAATGAAATTCTTGCTTTCAGACACTTCAAGGGAGCTGACTACCTGCTTGCAAAGTCACATCTTGGCAAGGATAGAGATAAATCACAAAGAATCACTTGTCTAGTGATGCACAGCTAGAATAATGTGGAAAAGAGAGACAAGTAATGAAAATCCCACAAAATAAAGTTGCTTTATTTAATTCCCTGCCCTTAAAGGGAAAGAGCAGAAAGGGAATTTCTTGCTAATTCTAAATAATGAGGCACTCTAAAATAATTACATGTGGCTGGTCGTGGTGCATGCCTATAATCCCAGTACTTGGGAGGCTGAGACAATAGGATTGCAGGTTTGAGGACAGCCTTAGCAAATAGATTCTCATCGGCCTAGTGAGACCCTGTTTCAAAATAAAAATAAAGTAGAGCTGAGGGTATAGGTCAGAGGTAGAATTACCCTGGGTTTAGTTCCCCCCAGTACCCTCCCAGACCTATTTTTTATTGTTTATTTTGAAACAGGGTCTAAGTTGTAGAAGGCCTCACTAAGTAGCTGAGGCTGGCCCCAAACCTGCAATCCTCCTATCTCAGCCTCCCAAGTACTGGGATTATAGGAGTATCACCATGCCCAGCTCAGTCAACTGCTTTCTACACTAGGAAAAACAAGGTTAAAGCAAATTAAGACAGCTGGGCATGGTGGCAAATACCTGTAATACCCAATACTTGGGAGGCTGAGACAGGAGGATTGCAGGTTCACAGCCAGCTTCAGCAACGTAGTGAGGCTCTCATAACCTAGTGAGACCCTGTTTCCAGACAAAAAATAAAAAAGGGCTGAGGGTATAGCTCATAGGTAGAATGCCCCCAGGTTCAATCCCCAGCGCTTGCACGCGCGCACACACACACACACACACACACACACACACACACACACACATAAATTAAGAAGAAGGAGTAAAACATTAAAGATGAGTAACTCTGAGCCAGGTGTGGTGGTGCATGCTTGTAATCCCAGCATTTGGGAGGCTGAGACCAGAGGATCTGGGTTCGCGGCCAGCCTCAGCTACCTAGTGAGGCCCTCCGCAACTTAGTGAGACCCTGTTTCAAAATAAAGAATAAAATTGGGCTGGGGGTATAACTCGGAGGTAGAATGCCCCTGAGTTCAATCCCCAGCACCGTTAAAAAAAAAAAAAGAATAACTCTAAATTTCTAGAAAAAACACAGTCATTGTTAGAACGCTGATGCACAGCCGGGTATGGTGGTGCACGCTTGTCATCCCAGCATTCGGGAGGCTGAGACCGGAGGATCTGGGTTCGCGGCCAGCCTCAGCTACCTAGTGAGGCCCTCCGCAAATTAGTGAGACTCCGTTTCAAAATAAAGAATAAAAAATAGGGCTGGGGGTATAGCTTGGAGGTAGAATGCCCCTGAGTTCAATCCCCAGTACCGCAAAAAGAAAGCTGATGCACACTGAGTATTTCTCATCCAAAATGCTTGGGACCAGAAGTGTTTCAAATTTCAGATTTTTTTTTCAGATTTCTGAAGTGTTTGCATATATTCATAATGAGAATTTAAAAAATGGGAATAGGAACCAAGTCTAAACATGAAATTCATTTATGTTTCATATGCCCCTTATACACATAGGCTAGAAGTAATTTTATACAATTTTAATAACCTTATGCGTGAAGCAGAGTTTCATGGTATGGAAATTTCCATTCATAGTATTACATATTGCTCAAAAAGCGTTCAATTTTGGCTTTTCAGATTAGAGACGTTCAACTTGTATTGCTGACTAACATCCCCCAAACTAGCCATTTAAATTCTGAAGTAGAAGTCACAATTCTGTTTTTCCTGGGGAACTTCATAAGTTGTTAGTTTTCTTTCTTTTTTAAGTGTATTGTCTATCTTAAGTATGTCAGCCCATCTAATATTCTGCTTGCAAAAATTCTCTTAGACATTGCCAGTTTACCGACTCTCTTTATTTTGACAATATAAATTTTCCTTCTTGGTCTCTGAAGGGAGGAAATGGGGTCAGCCCAAGACAAAAAGGCAGGAGAACATCTGGATCCCCTTAGCCCTGCTTTTCTCTACCTGTGTGCAGCCTCCCCCATTCCCTCTCTCTCAGGCCCAGGCACATGCCAGGAAGCTGGTCACTGCCTCCCTACTCCCTAGAGCCCCTTGCCTCTGGGCTTTTCTGTGCCTTCCCCAAGTATCTTTCTGAACTGCTTTGGCTGCCTTGGTGCAGAGCAGGCTCTTGTGCTGTTTGCTGCTGCTGGATTCCTGTGGGCAGCCCGCCCTGCTCTGCCACAGCTCTCATACAATAGGTGCTATCGAAACTAATTCACATGGATTTAAATGGAGATATTTTTATTAAGTTCCACCCAAATATCTCTCTAGTTGGTCCTATTAGAGGCTGCCTAGGGAAGACAGTCACAGGGCACGTGGTCTTTATGGTGCCCCTCCTATTAGCACTGTAGGATTGGCTGGGCACATCGGGAACCTGTGTGGCTCCCTTCCATCCCATCCCCTGTTCCTCTTCTGTTAGAAGGGAGATGCCTCTCCACTTTTCTTGCTCTGCTAAGCTGCCTGAGATTTCTGAGTTCTTCAGACATTAGGGCCTGTTTACTGATTCTGCCAAGGACTATGAGCTCCCTAAAGACTGTTCTCTCTGTTGTTCTTTGTAGACATTTGATGAACCTTTGTTGAAGGAACCAAAGAAGAACCCTTTCCTTTTCCTTCCTTTTCTTCTCCCTTCTCCATGTTGTCATTGTCAATCACGGACTCTTGGTTGTGTTTCCTATATGCACCAATACAATCCCTGAACTACCTCTGCCAAGGTTCTTAACAAGTGTGCATGCCCTGGGCTGATTCTATTTCTTTCTGGCTTAAGAGGCCTAACCAGCAAAGGGCAGCCTATCTTACATCATCAGGTACAAGGCAGTGACAGAAGTGCCTTCCTGTGCTAGAAAGAACCAGGACAAACCATTTTCCTCTGGGCCCTGCACTGGCCTGGCTTCATTTCCCAATGTGTAAAGAGAAAGTGGCATCTAGTTGTATCACTTTGGGGGACAGAGATGAAAGAAAAGGGAATTTTCTGTTCCTTTAGAGTACTAGAAACACCACCCTTACTGCTGACAGCTACAGCATGTCTTTAGGGACTGTATTTCTTCTTGAACAGACTCTGAACTCTTTCCTGGGGACAGAGTACAGTGTCTACTGTTATAGGTAAGGGGAAGGGAGGGTGCTTGGCACTGCTTGTAAGAAGGGTTCCAAGGACCTTGTGGCTTTTTTTCAGACCTCCTCTTCCTTCTCTTCTCTCCCCTCCCCTCCCCTCCCTCCCTTCCTCCCTCCCTTCTTTCCTTCATTCCTTCTTTCCTTCCTTCCTTCCAATTGTACCCAGGGGTGTTCTACCTCTGAGCTACATTCATTCTTTTGTTTTTTATTTTGAAATGGAGTCTCACTGAGTTGCTAAGGATCTTGCTGAATTGCTGAGGCTGGCCTCAAATCTGTCATCTTCCTGTCCTAGCCTCCCAAGTACAGGTGTGCTACACTGTGTCCAGCTTGTTGGCTTTTTTCAATAGTTATGGGTCTCCATGAAATTAATCATGATAAAATACTTGAGACTGGATATTTTATAAAGAAAAGGGTTTGCCGGGCGTGGGCGCATGCTTATAATCCCAGCATTTGGGAGGCTGAGACCGGAGGATCCAGGTTCGTGGCCAGCCTCAGCTACCTAGTGAGGCACTCCGCAACTTAATGAGACCTTGTTTCAAAATAAAGAATAAAAAATAGGGCTGGGGGTATAGCTCGGAGGTAGAATGCCCCTGTGTTCAATCCCCAGTGCCAAAAATAAATAAATAAATAAATAAATAAATAAATAAATAAATAAATAAAAATAAAAAATAAAGGGGTTAATTCAGTTCATAGTTCTGGAGGTCCAAGAGCATGGTGTGGTGCTGGTGTCCTACAAAGGGGCCCCCTGGCGGCATCGCCACATGGCAAAGTAGAAAGGGACCTAGCCATGTGCAGAAGAGGCCAGGCATGTGGTGGGGTGGGGTGGGAGGGTCCCTGAAAAATAACTTGCTTTCTCTAAAACAAATGTAATCACATGGCACCCGACTCACTCTCACAAGAAAGCATTAATCCATTCCGAAGGATGGAGCCTCATAATCTAACTACCTTCCACTAGGCCCTAGTTCTTAAATTTTCTACCACCTTGACACCTCTACATTAGGGACCAAGCTTCCAGCACATGAATCTTTGAGGAAGGGGGCACTGAAACAGTAGAGCAAGTCAACTCTGTACTTTCTTCATGCCGAGTGACCTGGACAAGCTCTTACAATGTGAAAGACCTTCTCTTTGTACCAAGAATGTCCTGATGAATATCCCCTGTCCCAGCCTCCAGGGAACTGAAGAGGAACCCAGCTCTTAGAACCACAATAAGGTTAGGGGACTGGCCAGCCAGGTTGTATGTCCAGTGTTACGATAACAGTCAATACACCCTGGACTCTGCCTAGAGTGAACAGAGCTGAGTGTAAATCCCAGCACTGCAGCATCTCTTGGGCAAATTATCTGACCTCACCTGTAAAATGTAGGTAAGAAAACCCACCTTGTTATAGTGTGTGTGGATCAGTTAACAAAATAGCATAACCTAAGCAACATGCCTACCAGTAAAAGGGAACACAAGACTAGCAGCTATGGTTGTTAGTGCTTTGATTGCTAAGGACCATGAGAGGAATCTGAAACCACTAACTTCTCTTTGTCTTTCATAGTGTGTTGCTCATATGCATGACTGCTTACATAACCAACAGTCCATACTTTTTAAAAAAATCAGATCTGTGTTAATATCTTTGCAGGTAATTCTAAGTCAGAGATTCAGATTTTAGAGGGGAAGTTAAAATGCCTCCTTTCCTTTGTGAAAGATTCATAAGAATATCCTGCATATTGCAGGCTTTAAAATGGTCCCTATCCTGGAAAGGTTAACTTCATTTTATTTACCTTTATTTCTATGATATTGTTCTCATGGCCTTCGCCCCAATATTACTTCATGACACATGTTTCTGCTTAGTGGGTTGCTGTAGTGACATTAGTGCATTTCCCAAAGGAACACTATATTATGCATCAAGTGGCCAAGTCACCTCCCTTTTTTCACTCAGCACTGGAAGTTTCCCAAGTATATTCATTTACCCATTCATGCAACAGATATTTGTGCAGTTCCTCCTATGAAAAACCGTTTTGTAAAAGTGTTACAATTGGAGCGGGCGTGGTGGCGCACGCTTGTAATCCCAGCATTCGGGAGGCTGAGACCAGAGGATCCAGGTTCGCAGCCAGCCTCAGCTACCTAGTGAGGCACTCCGCAACTTAGTGAGACTCGGTTTCAAAATAAAGAATAAAAAATAGGGCTGAGGGTATATCTCGGAGGTAGAATGCCCCCTGAGTTCAATCCCCAGTACCGCAAAAAAAAAAAAAAAAAAAAAGGGTTACAATTGTTTCAGATTATTATTATTATTTTTTTTTTTTTTGGTAGTACTGGGTATTGAACTCAGGGGCATTCTACCTCCGAGCTATACCCCCAGTCCTATTTTTTATTCTTCATCTTGAAACAGGGTCTCACTAAGTTGTGGAGGGCCTCACTAGGTAGCTGAGGCTGGCCTCAAAACTAGATCCTCTGGTCTCAGCCTCCCAAATGCTGGGATTACAAACGTGCACCACCATGCCCGGCTTCAGATTATTATCAACAACAAAAAAATCTTTTGGCCTGCTTGCTGGGGCAAGATACATAGAGAGGTATAATAAGGGAAGACTACAGGGAGATGTAGGTGAAACCAAGGGCCATGTTAAATCTCAACTCTCTCACTTTAACCATGTGACTTTGGGAAGCAGATTAAGCTCTCTAAATTCTATCATTTTCTGTCATTCATTCCAACAAACATGTCCACTTTGTTTCAGGTTCATCTTCCTGACATTTACTTAGGCTCTTTTGTTAAATTCTTACCCCAGTGCTATAAACCTTCTGGACAGTAGCTTTTCAACAAATGCTACGTCATCTTCCCCTGTACTTCTAATTCATATATTCACCCAACGAATTTAGAGTGCTTGCTATGGGCCAAACCCAGTACTATGAGGCACTTGGCATTAAGAAAATAAAAGAGATAAGTCATGTGTGGTAGCGCCTCCTGTAATCCCAGTGCATGGGAAGCTGAGACAGGAGGATTGTAGGTTTAAGGACAGCCGCAGCAAGAGGTAAGATTTTCATCAACCTAGTGAGACCCTGTTTCAAAATAAAAATAAAATAGGCCTGGGGGTGCAGCTTGGAGGTAGAATGCCCCTAGGCTCAATCCCTAGTACCATACACACAAAATAATAATAGTAATAATAGATAAAGATTGTGCATCAAGTTTCTCAATCTAGTTGGAGATTGTTTCTGTTGCTACAGTAGAACACAAGACTGGGTAATATATAAAGAAAAAAGGGTTACTTGGGCTCATGGTTTTGGAGGGTGGGAAGTCCAAGATCTGGTAGCCACATTTGTTTTAACTCACGCTGCTTTAACTCATGATAGAAATCAGAAGAGCAGATAGACACATGCAGAAAAGGAAAAATATGAGGGGTAACCTTGTTTTATAATAACCCACTCTCAAGGTAACTCATCCTGTCTCTCAAGAGCGAGAACTCAGTGACCCCTGACAGATGGCACCTATTCACCAGGCTCTGTACCTGTGACCCGAGTACCTACTGGGCCCAGTTTCCAAAGCTGCCACACTGAGAAATTAAATTTCAACAGGAGTTTCAGAGAGGACAAACCGTATTCAAACCATAGCAGGGACATACCCTATCAGCAAATAATTATTCAATGTAAGCATTGCTAGAACAGCTTTGTGCCTAGGACATGATTGGAAATGGAAGTAGTCCAGCCTGGGCCCAGGTGTGGGTTGGGGGTAAGGTAAGTGACACTTGATGGAGGTGAGTAGAATAGAGGAAGGAGGCTCCATTTCTCTGCCACAATATGAAAATACAGAGGAGATGGTTGATACCTGTAAGGAGAGGCAGTTTGGGGTTTCTGGCATGCAAGGGATGAAATAAGAAGTGAGCAACAATTTTATCAAAATACAAGCACAACACGGAGTGGCATATGCTAAAGATGCATTTCTAGATTGTCTCTGAGCATGAAAAGATTGATAAGAGTTGCAAGGTCCTTTTGATGCAGTAGTGATAACTCCACAGGAAATTAATAATGACAAAATAAACCAGTATGGACAAACTTTTGTTTTTAAATCTGTCCTTACAAATTACATAATGAAAATAAATGCCCATCTGTGTGTGTGTGTGTGTGTGTGTGTGTGTGTGTGTGTGTGTGTGTGTATGTGTATGCTTTTTTGTTTTTAGCTAGTTAATTCTTCCTCACACAAAGCAATCTGGGTGAGTTCAATTCCCACGGCTAGGACCTTTAAGAGCAGGTTGAATCCTAGTGTGTGTGTGTATGTGTATTTACTGGAGATTGAACCTAGGGGCATTCCATCTCTGAGCTACACCCCCAAGCCTATTTTATTTTGAAACAGTCTCACTAGGTTGATGAGCATCTCAATATTTGCTGAGGCTGTCCTCTAACCTGCAATCCTGGGAGTACTGGGAGGTGTGTGCCACCACACCCAATTGAATCCCAGTACTTTTAATAGCAGGTTGAATCCCAGGACTTGGGAGACTGAGACAGGAGGATCTCAGATTTAAGGCCAGCCTCAGCAACTTAGTGAGGCCTTCAGCAACTTAGGTCCTATTTCAAAATAAAAAATAAAATAGAGCTGGGGGTATATTTCAGAGGTAGAATGCCCTGGGTTCCATCTCCAATACCAAAAGAAAAAGCAAGCAACCTAGTAAGTCGGTGGCTGGCACAACCTTCTACAAACACCAAGATGATACTTTAAATGGAATCTGGCTCTGGTGGAAGAAACACCCTTGACCAACGCCACTTATGGTACCAGTGACCCATGTCCAGTGGTTACTACAAGCAGGACCAGGTGAGATTCAATCAACTTGCTACGGGCCCAGAACCGCTGTAACCAGAAAAACAGATAGAACAGAAAAATAAATCCCTGCCAGACATTTTGTGGGCTAAGGGTAAGCCTTGGTATTTTTGAGACTTGAGGAGCACAGGTAAACTGTAGAAATGAGCATGCTTATGCAGAGAGCAGGAATCCTGGAAATGTGAATTTATTCTCTTTGCCACCCAGGGGAGCCAGAGATTCATGAAAATCTTACAGAGCTACCAAAGTTAAGAGGCAGGCCAGGAAAACACAATATTTTAAGTTTAGATGTTTTCAGTTTCAGGCAACAACAACAAAAACTCAAGCAACCAATGAAGCAAAACAAAACAAAAGCAGGGAATTTATTGATTGACATAACTTGGAGGTTTGGGGGTGCTTGTTAGGCTCAGCCATATCCAGGGCCTCAGGACTTGCTCTTTTTCTGTGCATTTCTCTGCTGAGCTCTGCTCTGTGTTGGTTTCCTTCTCAGGGGAGTAAAGATGGGCCTTGGAACTCAGGGTGACATTGTTCTTAAGCCTAAAAGAAACCAGGCGCTGTGGTGCAAGCCTGTAATCCCAGTTCTTGGGAGGCTGAGACAAGAGGATTGAAGGTTCAAAACCAGCCTCAGCAACTCAGGGAGGCTTGCATCAACAAGACCCTGTTTTCACATAAAAAGTAAAATAGGACTGGGGTATAGCTCAGAGGTAGAATGTCCCTGGGTTTGATCTCCAGCACCACAAACAAAGCCTAGAAGAGCCAATAGGTGTGACCCAGCAACCCCCTGACCCCCAGTGTCATTGTGTAAGGTCACCTAGCCATGCTAGTGGTGAGGCCTTAGGACCTCAGGCTTGTTGCAGAATGGGTAGGAGTGGTGCCACAGAAACATGCTGGGCAGGCAAAGAATAAAACCTGAGGCAGCTGGGGAGAAGGGACTGCCATTTACAGAACCCCTAGGCACAATGCTGGCCATCAGTGTTTCCCCAGGGCCCTCTGAAATAGGTACCTTCCATTATCATCCCCATTTTGCAAATGAGAGTAAGACTCAGCTGGGTTAAGTAATTTCCCTAAGGAGGACCAGGTGAGTGGTGGAGCCAGGTTTTAAGTCCCCAAGCCTTTGCTAGATCAGAAGGGGAAGGAAAATGAAGGGAGGTGGGGGACGGGTAGTGGGTGGGGAGAAGCAGTGTGAAGAAACTAGACAAAGTGCCTGTAATTGTTTCCCTTTCTTCAGGAATAGCCTAAGCCACAAATTCCCTGACAAGTACGATAGAATAGGACAACATTTTTGTTCCATTATAGAGCAGGGGGGCAAATTGTGGGGATGGGTGATGCTTTGGGAAGTCTGAGTGGGACAGTTCTTACGTCTGATCTGCAGAGCAGACATCCACCTCTCCTGGGAAGGTCCCAGAAGGATCTGGAGGCTGCTGTCAGATGGTGAGTCCAATCCCAAGAGGCTCTTCTATCCACAGGGCCTATGGCCTCATTATTCCATCTCCCTGTTAATTGAGACTAAGCTGCTACATCTTGCCTGAGGGTCTGTACTGAGTCCACTGGGGCAAGTACAGCCCACAGATGAACCCAGAAGCCAGTTAGGACAGAGAAAGGGGACTGATAGGAAGAAACAGATTAACTGTGCTTACAGTGTTTGATTATAAATTGTGAACTAGTGGTCTCTGGAAAGCAAGGGTTTGTAACAGGAAGAGTTGGTGTTTCAGTTTCTCCTTGAATTGAGGGGAATGTTGAAGAGTCACTAGGCAGTGGCAAATGAGATGACATTCCGAGCCTGTGGCCTGGAGACAGATGAAAGCGGAAGCCAGAGGAACCCTGTCCTCACTCTTAAAAATTTAATCAATCTGTGACTTGACTCTAGCTCAAGTTCTACAGTAATTGGTTTCATGCTATTTGTATGCCTTAGCTTTCTTGTGATTTTATCTAAAAGTTCTTAAATATTATATTCTGTTTTAGTTGTGCTAAAAAAAGAAAAAGGAAAAACAAGATTTTTATGGACTGTAGACTTGATGCTATTTGAATGGCGCCCGGCATCCCCAGCCCCATCTTGCTACAGCCACCTCCTTTAGTTTCTATGAAAAACACAGCCAGGCAAAAGAACACAATTCCTAAGCCGGGCATGGAGACACACACTTGTAATCCCAGTACTTGGAAGGCTGAGACTGGAAGATCCGGGTTTGAGACCAGCCTCAACTACTTAGTGAGGCCCTCTGAAACTTAGTGAGATCCTGTTTCAAATAAAGAATAAAAAATGGGGGTGTAGCTCAGAGGTAGAATGCCCCTGGGTTCAGCCCCTGGTACCACACACACACACACACACACACACACACACACACACACACACACACAAAACCCACAATTCCTAAGCCGGGCATCGTGGCACACACTTGTAATCCTAGTACTTGGGAGGCTGAGACAGGGAGATCCCAGGTTGGTGGCCAGTCTCAGCAACACTAGACCCTTCACAACTTAATGAGATCCTGTTTCAAAATAAACAATAAGATGGGCATGGTGGCACATGCTTGTAATCCCAGCATTTGGGAGGCTGAGACTGGAGGATCGGGATTCGTGGCTAGCCTCAGCTACCTAGTGAGGCACTATGCAACTTAGGGAGACCTGTTTCAAAATAAAGAATAAAAAATTGGGCTGGGGGTGTACCTCAGAGGTAGAATGCCTTGAGTTTAATCCCCAGTACCGCAATAATAATAATAATAATAATAATAATAATAATAATAATAATAATAATAATAAATAAAAATAAACAATAAAATAAGACTAGAGGTATAGCTCACAAGGAGAGTACCCTTGGGTTCAATCCCTAGTAACACACACACACACACACACACACACACACACACACACTCACACACACACGGAGAGAACACCATTTTTGTGAGGCTTTTGCTTTAAACCACAACATAGAAATCTGGTGTAGAGGTGATACGATACTTCTACTTAGGCTGATGATGGTCCTGAGCTCTTCCACTGGATTTCTACTCACTTACCTCTCACTCAACAGTCACTCAAGAGGCCATGGAGTATTTTTTTGCAGTACTGGGGATTGAACTCAGGGGCATTCTACCTCTGAGCTACACCCCCAGTCCTATTTTTTATTCTTTATTTTGAAACAAGGTCTCACTAAGTTGTGGAGGGCCTCACTAAGTAGCTGAGGCTGGCCACGAACCCTGACCCTCCTGTCTCAGTCTCCCAAGTACTGGAATTACAAGTGTGCGCCACCACGCCTGGGTGACCATGGAGTATTTACAAAGTGCCAGCACTGGTGTAGGCACTGGGTATCCAACAACAAAAAACACAAAATTCTTGCCCTCATGAAGCTTATGCTCTAGTCGAAGGAGATTGACAAAAAATGAAGAAGGGACAGCCGTGGTAAGCACTATGAAGAAACTAAAGAAAGGTGGAATGGTATGATGGGATGGGGTGTGTGCATGCACATCTGTATGCCCTCCTACTTTAGATGGGAAGGTAACACATAATCAGAGACCTGAGAGAACGACATACAGATACCTGGGGAAAGGGAGTCAGAGCAGGAAGGATACATGAATAGTCCCTGGGGGTAGGAGCATGGTTGGCATGTTCTCCAGCACAGCCAGGAGGCTAGTCTGCCCTGAATGGAGAGAAAGGGCACAAGTGATGGGAGAGTTGTGGAGAGGTTGCTAGGGTCATCTGAGGTTATCCAAGGCCTGAGAAGCCGAAATGTGATCTTTTATTTACCTCTGAGTGTAACGTAAAGCCCTTGGAGGGCTTTGAGCAGAGCAATGGCATGATACTCATGATTCTTTATGGCTTCCTCTAGGTGCTGCATGAAGTCTAGAGGCATGCTGTCCAATAAAATATAACATGAGTCATATGTATCATTTTAAAAGTTTTCTATGCCAGGCATGGTGGCACATGCTTGTAATCCCAGTCCTTGGGAGGCTGAGACAGGAGGATTGCAGGTTCGAAGCCAGCCTCAGCAACTTAGTGATCTCTCAGCAACTTAGCGAAACCCTCTTTCCAAATAAAAAATAAAACAGAGCTGGTTGTGGTGGTGCATGCTTGTAATCCCAGTAATTGGGAGGCTGAGATAGTAGGATCCAGGTTCAAGGTCAGCCTCAGCTACTTAGTGAGGTTCTCCACAACTTAGTGAGACTCTGTTTCAAAAATAAAGAATAAAAAATAGGGCTGGGGGGTATAGCGCGGAGGTCGAATGTCCCTGAGTTCAATCCCCTGTACCGCAAAAATAAATAAATAAATAAAATAATAATAAATAAAATAGATCTGGAGGTATAGCCCAGAGGTAGAAGGCCCCTGGGTTCCATCCTCAGTACCACACAAAAAGTTAAAAATAATAATAATAATAATAAGTTTTCTAGCACTCATTTTAAAAGAAAAAAGAAACAGGTGAAAATAATTTGGTTTAACTAATATACGTAAATTATTAACAGAACAACGCGTAATCAATATGAATGTTCTTGGAAGAAGCATGAGAGAGAATGCGGAGGAAAGCAAGGCCCAGGCAAAAACACTTTGAGGACGAGCAAGCCAGAAAAAGCAGAGCTCCCCTGAAGGCCCAAGGTGGAACTTGATGACTTGCTCACCTCTGCTCTTGAACAGACAGACAAAGGACTACCGGCAACAGCTCCAGGCTTTGACTTGTCACAACCACCCCGAAGAAAAGACTCCAGAAGGAGGCCTGCTGCCGGCTTAGCACTTGTGGTCCTTTCCTCATTCCACCCCACCCACCAGGTTCCACCAGCTCTTCTCCCTAGAGTATTGTGTGGGATTTGTGCCCAGAGGTAGGGAGCAGGGAGAAGCCCTACCGTACCTTGGAGGCAAGAATCTCCTCATTTCTGTTCTTGGTTTGTTAACTCGATGCATTTGATGATCAGGTGGAGGCTTCCTTTTTTCTGCTGCCCTATAGAGGAAAGGTTAGGGAAGACTTTTGGGTGCCTCTTCTAGGGCTGCATTAGGACTTTTATGAGTCTTAGGCATTTTTGCTTAAGTAAAAAGACAAATCTAGCTGGGCGTGGTGGCACACGCTTGTAATCCCAGCATTTGGGAGGCTGAGACCGGAGGATCCGGGTTTGTGGCCAGCCTCAGCTACCTAGTGAGGCACTCCGCAACTTAGTGAGACTCGGTTTCAAAATAAAGAATAAAAAATAGGGTTGGGGGTATAGCTCGGAGGTAGAATGCCCCTGAGTTCAATCCCCAGTACCGCAAAAAAAAAAAAAAAAAGACAAATCTACTAATTTTATATCTATATAAGATTTTTCTTAGATGCGAAAGTTTCTTTTAAAATTACTTTTTAATTTTAATTTGCAGCACTGGGGATTAAACCCAAGGGCATTTTACCTCTGAGCTATACCCTAGCCCTTTTTATTTTTGAACAGGATCTCGATAAGTTGCAGAGGGTCGCTAAATTATTGAAACTGGTCTTGAACCTGCAATACTTCTGTCTCAGCCTCCTAAGTACTGGCATTACAGGTGTGAGCCACCACACTCTGCTGAAGTTTTCTTTTTTAGCCGGGTGTGGTGGTGCACATCTGTAATCCCAGTACTTGAGAGGCTGAGACAGGAGGATCACAGGTTTGAGGACAGCCTCAGCAAGTAGTGAGACTCTCATCAACCTAGTGAGATCAACCCTGTTTCAAAATAAAAATAAAATATAGATCTGGGGGTGCAGCTCAGAGGTAGAATGCCCCTGGATTCAATCCCCAGTGCCCCCCCCACACACAGTTTCTTTTTCTCTGATTTGAAAAAAATTATGACAAAGTGTCATAGGCTCTGAAAAATGTATGCTGAGCCCTGGGTACTGTTGAGTCTGATAGAGAATTTGGCCCTTTTGCAGAATTACCTTTCCTATCCCTTCTGTGCTCCCCCCTCTTCCCCAATAATCAGTAAGGTGAGTAGTTGAACCCCCCCCCAAAAAAATGCCTTTATGAATGTCCCTTATATGTGGCTCATAGGCCTCTAAGCTGGATAAGACAAGAGGTTAATTGTTACGATTAGGGTCATACTCTACAGTGGGTTAAGAAGTCAATCATGTATTGTGAAGCCCAACTAAATCTGCCTTGCTGATTTATATAGAGTATCAGGTACAAACCCAAGCTGAATAACATAATACTGGCATATAAAATCACCCCAACTTTGCATCCACATGGACCCTTTGTGTTTTCCCACAGAGAAATTAAAGTCGAAGAGACAAACAATGTACTTTTTTCATTTCCTCCTGTTCTTTGCAATCTCAACAAAACAGTCTTGGGTACTGGGGGATTCTGGATTCTTTATTCATGTGCCCAGCCTGAGCTGCCTGCCCCTTCAATTGATGTTACTCCTTCATTGTCTTCTGTGGTCACTTCCCTTTAAATGTCTGCATGGCCATGTCACCTACTTTGATCAACAGAATGTGGGAAGTGTTATGTGTTACCTACCTGTTGGTGAAATACTTAAGACTGTTCAATTTATCTCATTCTCTTTCTTTGCCATTGGTCTACTGTGGAGGCTGAGGCCTGTGTCTGAGAGTAGAGACAGCATGGAACAGAGCCCTCTGCTGGCCTGAGGTGGACAAGTCTTGCTAGCAAAATGAGTCTTGATATATGTACATACATATGTATGTATGTACATATATGTGTATGTAAGGGTTATTTGACAATGAAATATAACCTATTCTGTAACACTTCCACAATTGCATTCATCCGGGTCTCTTTTCTGTCTCATTTTCCCAAATTTCATGGGAGATTAACATAAAATATAACAGCAGGAATTAGATTGTAGTTGTGTTTATCCACAGTTGGTTGTCCTCCTTGCTACATTATGAAGCGATGTAATACCTCCACTGCTACAGTTTAAATATGTCCCCTAAAAGTTCATGTATTGGAATTGTATTTTGTTTTTTGCGGTACTGGGGATTGAATCCAGGGGCATTCTACTTCTGAGTGACAGCCCTTTTTACTTTTTATTTTGAAACAAAGGCTTTCTAAGTTGCTGAGGGTCTTGCTAAGTTGGCAAAGCTGGCCTCAAACCTATAATCTTCCAGTCTCAGTCTCTCAAGTACAGAGATTACAGGCGTGCACCGCCATGCCCATCTCCTGTGTTGGAAACTTAATCTGCAAATCCACATGTTGATGGTATTTGGAGCCTTTGGGAAGTGATCAAGATTAGATGCAGTCATGAGAGCGAGGCCACTGAGATGGTGTTAGTGACTTTCTAAGAGGAAGAGAGACCGAGCTAGCATGCTTGTTCTGTCTCACCATGTGCTGCCCTCTACCTTGTTAGGATGCAAGAAGCCTCCCCCCACCCCCCAGATGCTGAGCAGATGCTAGCACTATGCTCCCACCCTTCCCAACCTCAAGACTATGAAATAAACCTCTGTTCATTATAAATTACCCAGTTTGTGGCATTCAGTTATAGCAACAGAAAACAGGCTAAGATACCCTTTGTGTTGAACTCACATGTAACATGCTATTTACTTGGATCAATGCAACATGAGCAAAAATGGGGTATAGTTTTTTTCTTTCTCTGTGCCATAGCAACTGCTAATGTCCCACAAAGAGGTTGTTCTGTCAACTCAACTGGGTTCTAGAGTCCAGATGAATACCTGACTCTTGATAATCAATCATGTAGTGTAACAGAGAAGTTAAGTTCTCTCTGTAAGCCTCAGAGAATTGGGAGCTAATTTGTCACTGTAGCATAACACAGCCTAACCTGGCAGATATGTAACACAACCTTAAACCCACACAATTCCAAAAACTCTAGTAAATTACAGAACCAAATATTACTATTACTGGGGAAGAGGAATTTCTAGACCTTCTTCTCACTTTAGGTCTCCCTCCCCACAATGGATAGAATTCTTTAGCCTATCTTTCTCCTTTTGCCATTTCCATTTTATTAGTGCTTTCCCAGGAGGCCTGCTATCTGACTGATTAGACTTAAGACCTTTCCTGACCTGTGTTTTGCTACTTGTCTTAAAATCAAGTAGCCGGACGTGGTAGTGCTTGTAATCCCAGCACTTGGGAGGCTGAGACTGGAGGATCCCAGGTTCATGGCCAGCTTCAGCTACTTAGTGAGGACCTCTGCAACTCAGTGAGACCTTGTTTCAAAAGAAAAAGAATAAAATAGGCCTGGGGTATATCTTGGAGGTAGAATGCCCCTGGGTTCCATCCCTAGTAATACACACACACACACACACACACACACACACACACACACATCAGAACTGGTGGCAGATGTGTCCTTTTTTACTTCCTGAATAGAGGTGTCAAGGGAGAAGGGTTGATTCCTCAACTCAGAATCAATGGGGTCCTTGGCTTACCTGACAGAAAAGAATTTTAGCACACACCAATCTAAGAAATAGAAATTTATTTAAGAAAGGAGTACACATTCAAGGGAGAATGCAGGCCAGCCCTAAAGTGAGAGAAGCCCTTTGGGAATGCAGGACTCTTTTTTTTTTTTTTTTTTTTTTTTTTAATATGGGACTTTGTGAGGAGTGGGCAGGAGGTATGTGAGGATGACCTTTGTCCAGTAATAACAAGGCAGTTTAGGGTGTTTCTAGTCCTGACCTTCACTGTCCTATCAGCTGGTGTCCCTTTAAACTATTCAAGGGCAACCTGCAATACTGTGGAGCTTATTCTCTTGGGTGTTGCCCAAGGAGATTCCTCTTTTTGTGGAATCTCTATTGACTTTTTTTTTTTTTTTTTTTGCAGTACTGGGGATTGAACTCAGGGGCATTCTACCTCTGAGCTACACCCCCAGCCCTATTTTTTATTCTTTATTTTGAAACAGTGTCTCACTAAGTTGCGGAGGTCCTCACTAAGTAGCTGAGGCTGGCTGTGAACCTGTGATTCTCCTGTCTCAGCCTCCCAAGTACTGGGATTACAAGCATGCGCCACACACTTGGCAAGTTACGCTTTCCTTGTTCTCCAGTCTGTCTCCTTCCTATCTGTTTATTTCTTGTACCCTACATCACATAGAACCTTGCTCTGGAGGGCCATGTCATTCCTGATTATTCAATTGCCTGAGCAGGCGTACTTGCTCTGCTGTGCGGTGCCAGCATTCTTAGATTTGGTAAGAAGAAGTAGGAAGCAAGAGGCTTCCCTCAGGCCTTGCTTATCCAGCTTCCAAGAGTCCAGTCATGTGGGTGATTGGCCTGCCCAGTTATTATTCAAGCAATATTTCTACAGGTGTGTGACATTTAGAAATAAATCCCCAGAGGAAAGGATGAATGAGTGGTCTCATTACCCCAAACGCAAAATCAAACCTAACTCCTGTAGGGAAGTTCAAACTTTTTCTCTGAAGGCTCAATAATTTTTGTCTATTAAATGAAACTGACAAAAGAGAAATCAACAGGAGGAAAACCAAACAAAATTTATTAACCTGCTTGAAAACTCAAAGAACAGAAAGATGGTTGACATTTAAATACCCTCTTTTTTGGGGAGAGGAAAGTGAGGTTTCTGTGGGGCTGCAGGCAATTTTAGAGGGGTAGTAAAAGATTTTTAGAGAAATAAATGAGCCTGGAGAATACACAATGGCCTGGGACCCAAGTTCCTTGGGCTCTAGGTGTGGTGTAGGATTTTCAGTCTCTTCCTCTGTGTTAGGAGTTTACTCCTCCTTGGTTAGTGACATTCCAGTCAGAAGCTTTGAAAGCAATTGGGTTTTCTTTGGCAGATCTGGCTGTAGGTGGGTAAAGGAACTCAAGAGCAAGCCTTCCCTGCACTCTCTGCTCCCCAAGTGCTCTTGGTTTGATGTCTAAGGTGGCATAGTGACACATCATTTTCTGAGCCCCAATACTCCTTTAACAGTATTCAATCCATGTATCAATTTCCTTACCAAACAAAAGCAGCATTCCAAACAGCCAATGTATATATGTATTCATGCATATTGTTTAGCAAAAAAGTAGTATCTTTAGGGAGAAGTAAACAGAATTTAACACAAAGAATAAGTGCTCAGTCCAGACCTTTTATAGACCTACTTAAGTTTTTAAAAATAAATTTAAATAGCTATGTTTTTGCTGGTGTGGTGGCACACGCTTGTAATCCCAGTACTTGGGAGGCTGAGATAGGGGTATTGCACATTCAAGAATAGCCTCAGCAAGTAGTGAGATTCTCATCAACTTAGCTAGACCCTGTTTCAAAATAAAGAATAAAATAGGGCTGGGAGTGTAGCTCAGAAGTAGAATGCCCCTGGGCTCAATCCCTAGTACAATAATAAATAAATAAATAAATAAATAAATAAATAAATAAATAAATAAGAAGCTATGTTTTGGGGTTTATTGGAGAGATGCTAAGGAGTGAGGCTGTGGAGCACCGTACAGAGTTAACGTGTTCTCCCCCAGTCACAGGGTAAGCAGGGACATGGCTCCTAATTTTTTTTTTTTTTTTTTTTTTTTTTTTTTTGCCGTACAGAAGATGGAACCCAGGGGCATTTTGCTTCTGAGCTACACCCCCAGCCCTATTTTTTATTCTTTATTTTGAAACAGGGTCTCACTAAGTTGCGAAGGGCCTCACTAAGTTAGTTGAGGCTGGCCGCAAACCCGATCCTCCAGTTTCAGCCTCCCAAGTACTGGAATTACAAGCGTGCGCCACCACACCTGGCAGGCTCCCTATTATTAACACATTGCTCTTGTGCAGCTCTGCTATCAACAGTATAACTTAAACAACACAGGGAACTTCGTGGAAGACTGCAACATAACAGAATTTTTTTTTGTAGATCCTATTTTCTGAATTTTACAGTCAGATAATTCTCATAAAGAAAGGCATTGAGCCTTGAATGCTCAAACTGAATAGAGTCTTAAGAAATGGGAATTGTGACCATTTAAAGTATATTTCTATTTCCCCCCCTTTGATACAAGACCTACATAAATAACTGGGTTTTTGGCTTGTTTTAGGGAAAGACTTTCAAATTTGCAACTTAATGATCCTGTCCTAGCTGAGATGGTAATACCCAAATACTTCTTTTAAAAAACAAATTCAGATCCTAATTTTTTTTTTTTTTTTGCGGTACTGGGGATTCAACTCAGGGGCATTCTACCTCCGAGCTATACCCCCAGCCCTATTTTTTATTCTTTATTTTGAAACTGGGTCTCACTAAGTTGCGGAATGCCTCACTAGGTAGCTGAGGCTGGCGGCGAACCTCAGGCCGTGGTCTCAGCCTCCCAAATGCTGGGATTATAAGCGTGCGCCACCACGCCTGGCTAGCATCTATCTTTACTGGAATACTTACAGTAGTTTGCAACTATTTAAGAAAATATATTTCTAATGTTACATACATTAATTCAACAGGTATTTTAAAGTTCTATAATCCCAGTATTTGGGAGGCTGAGACCAGAAGATCACAGGTTCAAGGACAGTCTCAGCAATGTAGTGAGACTCTCAGCAACCTAGCAAGACCTTGTTTCAAAACAAAAATTAAAAAGGGCAGGGAGGATAATTTGGAGGTTTGCCCCTGAGTTCAATCCCTAGTACTGGAAAAAAAAAAATCCCTGTAGATACAATGGCAAATTAGATGAGGCATCAAAACAGAATTAGAATACAGGTGTGAAAGATCCTAGGAGCATGACAGATTTTTTTTTTTTTATATGTGTGTGTTCAAAGTATGTATATTCCGGGCTGGGGGCGAGGACAAGGCAATATATGAAGATATGGGATGGAAAAGTATTACAAGTCTTTGTGTTGCAGGAGAGTGCTCCCCACAAGCCTAGTCTCAGAGACAAAAGAAAACTCCAGAGGCCAAAAGTAGGATAAGCAGGTCTTCCTTTAATCAGTAGCCGATGACCCAGATCGGGTAATTTCCCGCTTTCTGGGCCGCGAACAAAGAGATTTCAACCCTTATATACAGTTGGTCACTTAACTTTGAGAAGGGAAAAGGAAAAATGTGAGATTTATTACACTTTCACCTAGCAGGAGCATGATACCAAAAGTAGAAAGATCGCACTATCTCAAGGCCATGTCTCAAGACCTGACTTGGCTGGTGCCGCCTTGTTTAGGTTTAGAGAGGACCCCAGCTGCTCCAGTCTCTGGCTTGCATAAGGGAGGGGCTGGCCTCATTGATTTGCAAGCCCTCTCTGTTTACCTTCTCTGCTAATTGTCAGCATAGTGGCAGCTAGGGGAGGGACAGGGGAATTCCTTTATCTTCTATCCAAAGTCTAAATTCTTAACTAATAATATTTCCATGGCTCTGACTATTCTTTCCCATATCATTTGGTTATCTCAGGTATTTTGTTGCAGTAATGGAAAACTGACTAACACAGGTGGAGGGAATAGGGTGATTAGTGGTACTGTGTTCACCAGTAGCCAGCTCTCTTCTATTATGGGTTACAGAGGACAGCACTTTCCCACCCTTTATTGAAACATGAAGTGACCTGTGACACTTTCACTGGTGGCTTTTGATTGCTGGTGCTTGGCTTTCCAGTATGCTTCTCCCAAGAAATAATGATTATGGAGGACTCAAGCTAAGATGGCAGCTGCTCCTGTCACTAGCAATGGGAACAGGAGGCCTGGAAGGTGACCTAGGCCAGCAGCAGACTTGTCATGACCAAGAATGCCTTCGTAATGCTAAACTATGAAAATCTTGGGGATGTTACCACAGTGCAACCTTGCCCATTTAACTAATTCTTATTATTTTACATCTCTCAAGACTGGCTATTTAATTAGGCGATTGTGAGGAGGAGTGGCCTTCTTGGAACTCTTGCATCTCAAATAACAGATCTGAAATTGAACATGAGTAACCAAGTGAAGCAGGCAAGAGGAAGGGTTTTGGGGTCAGGTTGGTCAGAGGTTTCATACTGACTTCTGCAGTTTACAAAGTTATGTATTCCAAGCTGGCCCTTTTCACAGCTGTTGGCCTCAGGACCCCTTGAAAAATTCTTGAAAAGCTTTACAATTCTTGAAAAATTATCAAGGATTCGAAAGAGCTTTTGCTTATGTGGGCTATTCCTGTGAATATTTGCTGTATTAGAAATAAAACAAATTTAAACACATTATTAATTTACTAAACTTATTATTAAGCCTATCATATGCTAATACACTATTTTTTTAATGAAAAATATATTTTCCAAGGGAAAACAATTAGTAAGAAAGGTATCATTTTTTTCCATTTTTTGCAAATCCCTTTAATGTCTGGTTTAGTGGAAGACAGGTGGATTCTCAATTCTTTGTCTTCATTTTATCTGTTGCATGTATTATTTTGAAGGAAGAATATGAAGAAAATCACACAGGTATGCAGTTCAAAACAAAGTTAAAATATTTAAATATTTTATAGCTGGGAACATTCTTTTTTTTTTTGGTGCTGGGGATTGAACCCAGGGACATTCTACCTCCAAGCTACACCCCCAGTCCTATTTTTTATTCTTTATTTTGAAACAGAGTCTCACTAAGTTGCGGCGGCCCTCACTAAGTAGCTGAGGCTGGCTGCAAACCTGGATCCTCCTGTCTCAGCCTCCCAAGTACTGGGATTACAAGCGTGCACCACCACACCCGTCTTGGGGACATTCTTTGATACTATACCAAACCTTGAGACAACTGGGAATTTCTGAAAGGTTTGTAGCAATGTGAAATCTGAAACCATATATATGTATTTTTTGTAGTTACATTGAAATCCATTGTTCTATCTTATACTTTAAATGTAAATTTTACCCATGCATGCTTTTGTAATATCCTCCCTATTTTCATTTGAAAAATATTTTTTCACCAGAGTATGCAGATCTTCCAAATGTTGATGCATTTCATTATACAATATAAAAAATCACATTTGTTAACACCATCATTGATCTCATCAAAAAGTCTTCAAGGGTTGGGAAGCTATTAGGCTCATAGTAGCAGATAAGAGGTTTTCAAAATTCTAATTTCACATGGACGTTCCAATTTTACCATTGGCACCAAATTGTATCAGTTGTTTTCTTTGAAATGACAGATTCCCTTGGCTTATTTTTATAAAACTGTTTTTCTAGCTTCTAAGCCTGAATAACTGTAGTTTTCAGTTTTTCTATCAATTAAGCATGGTGTTCCCTGAAATAAATAGCTAGCTGAGCTTGGAACTCCAGCAAGCTCACAAATGCTTCATCATACTTTGATATGCAGAAGTACTTTTATGCTTACCCCTCAATTCATCAAACTATAAAAAAGATATGTACTCAAGGGTGTAATTTAATAAACTTAGCAATTTTTACTGCATTATTGAGGACTCTCCTACCTGAACTTGGCTTTTTCCCCCTTCTATCACAGGTACAGTTTGGTGTCACTACTTTGATTAGTGCTATGATGATAGGTGACATTTTTATCCCCAATTACTTTTGTGCCATCAATGGAAATTCCATATAAAGGGAGAAAGCAAGTACTTTTTTTTTTTTCAGTAGTGGGGGCTGAACCCAGAGGCATTATATCTCTGAGCTACACCCCCAGCCCTATTTTTTTTTTTTATTCTTTATTTTGAAACAGGGTCTTACTAAGTTGTGGAGGGCCTTGCTAAGTAGCTGCGGCTGGCCACGAACCTGCAATCCTCCTGCCTCCCAAGTACTGGGATTACAAGCATGTGCCACCACACTCGGCTCTGTTTTTAATTCTTTATTTTGAAACAGGGTCTTACTAAATTGTGAAGGACCTAAGTAGCTGAGGCTGGTTGCGAACCTGTGATCCTCCCAAGAACTGGGATTACAAGTGTGCACCACCATGTCTGGCTGTAACATTTTAATAGTGTTTAAAAACAGTTCTGACCTTGCAAGCCTGGAACCTGGGAAGAGTCTCCAGGACCCTCTAAGAGAATCTTGGACCTTAGGCAAGCTACTTAACTTCCCTGGAACAGGAATGGCACTAATAAAACTGTTTGGGAGAATTAGATGAAAGATTATCTAACATGAGATGATGCAGGTAAAGAAAGCAGTCAGGATAGTGTCTAGTGTATAATAAGCATTCACATCATTGCTGTTGATCTGTTGATATAGTGAGGACATAGCTATCATTTGTACTACAGTCACGATAATAATCTTTCATTTTTCTCCACAAACTCATTCTGCTGGCAGATCTCCATTTTAGTTAATTGCTTCATTAGTCCCCTTCTGTGATCTCTCTTAGCTCTAGCCAATGTCAACTCACAAGTACAATTGATCTGACCTCTGTTGCACTCTGACAGTGACCCTTCCCCCTTCTACTTCACAACCACCATCCCAGTTAAGGAGCACAATTTCCATTGTGGGCACTTCTGGATATTGCTACTTGTCCTGCCTGAGACTCAGTTTACTAATTTGTAAATGAGAACAAGAATAGCCTTTTTTATGTCTTATTATTTTGGCGAGGGTTGGGTGAAATATATTTGAAAGGAACTGACAGAGGGCCTAGCAATAGCATGTATTTCTCATAATTATTTGTAGCCAGTCTATTTCCTTTTCCTCCCCCTCTTCACTCCACTGGAACATTACCATTGAATTAATCTTCTCACCACATTGCTCATTCATTAAACAAAACACCCGAGAACTGGGTGCTAATCCTGTGAATTCATCACACATGGAAATATTCATCATTTCTCTGAGAGCTTTATCAGGACACAAGACTGGTGTTAAGGGCCAGTCTTGTCGTGGGGGTTTCACCAAGAGCTGCTGAAACCTCCTTCCCACCCTCCACCACCCTCACTACCCAAGCACTGGCAGTCTCCTCTCCTCAGGGTGGCACCCGAGGGCTTCCTTGATGTGGCCCTAACCAGCTGCCCCTGCATTCCTCACGTGCTAGCAAAGAGAACTCTTCTGTTTCTGAACAAGTATAGCTTCCAGATTCCATGTTGTCACCTGCCTGTCCTCTTTGCTTGGAATGGCTTTCTTTCCATCTGTCAATTACCTGTCTGCAACTGTGCCATCTCTGTGAGGTCTTCTCCAGCCCCTGACGGCTGCACTTTCCTTCTCCCCACCCTTCTAATTTGTTCCTAGGACTCTGTATTGTGTGTGTGTGTGTGTGTGTGTGTGTGTGTGTGTGTGTGTGTGTGTTTGAGGGGCGCTAGGGATTGAACCCAGGGGCATTCTACCTCCAAGCTTTATTCCCTATTTTAAAATTTTTATTTTGAAACAGGGTCTCGCTAGGTTGATGAAAGTCTATTTGCTGAGGCTGTCCTTGAACCTGTCATCCTCTTGTCTCAGCCTCCCAAGTACTAGGATTATGAGCATGTGCCACCATGCCTGGCTGAGGGGGCTATTATAATTTGGATATGAAATGTCCCCAAAGGCTCATGTGTTGAAGGCTTGGTCCCCAGGACAGCCATGTTCAGAGGTGGGAAAGGACTGGATCACAAGGGTTCTAACCTCATTGGTGGATCAGTTCACTGATAGACGCATCATTTGAATGGACTATTGGAAGGTGGTGGAGACTGTAGGAGGTGGGACCCAGGTGAAGGACACGCTCTTGGGGACTATATATTACCCCTGGCTCTTGTTCTTTCTCTCTGCTTCCCAGCCACCAGGAGGTGGGAAGCTTTGCTCAATCATGCCCTTCCCCCATGATGTTCTGGTGCATCACAGGCTCAGAAATAGCAGATCCAGCCAACCATGGACTGAAACCTCTGAAACATGAGCCAAAATAAAACTTTCCTCCTTTAAGTTGTTTTTCTCAGGCATTTTGTCACTATGAAGAAAAGCTGACAAACCCTGGGATGTATGTGTTTACGTACATCTTGGGTCTCCGAACTAGATGTGATATCCCCCAGGGGAGAGTGTCTTCCTCCCACCTGTGTCACAGGAGGGCTTCACACAAGTCTGTCCGTGGATATGCACAGTTTTCATTAATTTTGCTGAGCTTGTTAACCTCTCCATCTGAAAGCAGCTGTTGTAAAATGAACAATTACTTATTAGTAACAGCACCAACAATACCCGCACATTTTGTGTTGGCTGCTGAACGGTCATGCCCCACGCATTCTGTTCTTGACAAACTGTCACATGGAGACACTTCCTGTTGCTCCTGCTGATAAGCCTGCTGTGAGCACTTCCCGATCTATAGAAGAGGAGGATACGTGACTCTAGAAGGGAGAATGAGACAGCCAAGTACATCATCTATTTCTGACTACAAGTTTCTAGGATATGGCTCACTTTTGTAGAGGAGGATTTACACTATTCTATGCCTTCAAAACAACAGAAAATCAAATGTCAATGGCTTCAGGTTTCTGGGTTGATCCTGCCGAGATGGTAACCTATGCTGTATTTCCTGGATCTTGGCCCAGGGTTGATAGGCTGCAAGAGCCCCTGGGTTAAGCCTCTGAGTGAAAATCCTGGTTGAAAGCCTGCTTTGACAGAAGAGGTTCTGCCATTCTTGAGTAGCTTTGGAAGCTATGCGAGAAAAGCTCCTTGAGGCCATTAGAGATATCACATTAGGTCATCAGAGTATCCTTCCTGAGCATTTGCAGAGAGGGCTGTGGGCCCTAGGTCTGCTTTGAATGATGAAAGCTTTTGCGTTGTCTCCTTTCTTCCTAACTCACTCTTCTTTCCTGGAGGATAAAGGTCCTTTTGTTTCCTTCAAGGGTAAAGCATTAGGAGAAACGATGAGTCACTTTCCTGTTACAAGGGTGCTGATTCTGGGTGTGAGGGGATGGTTGACCCAGGGCTGAAATGGGTTTGATCTCATAATGACCTTATGGTCATGACCTTGTGGGTCTGATATCATAATGACCTTAAGTTCTAGAGACCCAGTTATAGACATTCTATTCCACTTCAGACCCCAGGCTTGACTTTAGGTTTGGAAAGTAATCACTAAGACCACTCATAATTCATAAAGCCACTTCCCATGTGGGAACAGAACGATTATTCTGGGATGTTTCAACTGCTAATTTGCTTTAGTCCTGAAACCCAGTGAGAGGGTCCAGAGGGGATGAGAAGAGTTGGAACCTGTTCCTTGGTCTTTGCTGGAACAGGAAGAGTATGCCCAAGAGGCCCCTTCCAAGTCCCAGGAGAGAGGCAGCAGGCTGGCAGGAGCCACACAAGAAACCACACAAGAAGTCTGCACCATCTGTCACCACTCCTGCAGCGTGTCATGCTTCTCTGGGCTGATCTGCCTTGTGCTTCCCAGGACTCTGGAATTACAGCCCCCCATTTTCTCAGCCCCCAAACGACTATTTCTTCTTTAAGACCTTGCACTAAAGTCACTTCTACTTTTCTGACCAATTCCAAAGGTCTTAGTAGATTTCATTTTTCTCTTCTCATTCCAAAGTGTTCCCATCTACCTGCGTTACAGCACTTATTGAACGGTAGGAAAGTCAGCTATGAACATTTTGTCTCCCTAACTGGACTATGAGTTCTTGGGCTCAGTATCATGTTTTATGCTTCTCTCCATCTTCCTCAGAGCCTGGGGACATGGCAGCCAGTTCACTATCAGCTGAAATGAATGAATGGCGTCTTACCTTTTGGGCCTAAATCAGAGTTGTTATAAAAATCAGAAACCATCAATATGGAACTTGTTGATTAGATTAGTTGGCTATCAATCATTCTACGAATATGTCTTTATGTTTTATTTATTTAGTTTTTGTACTGGGGATTGAACTGAGGGGTGTCCTACTGCCGAGCTACGCTCCCAGATCTTTTTACTTTTTATTTTGAAACAGGGTCTTGCTCAGTTGCTAAGTCTTGCTAAATTGCCAAGGCTGGCCTAGAAACTGAAATTCTCCTGTCTCAGCCTCCCAAGTACTAGAACTACAGGCATGTGCCACTATGGCCTGGCTCTCCTTTTGTATTTAGAAAGTTATTTTTTAAAATTGCCAGCTTGTAGCTGGGCATGGTGGCACACACTTGTAATCCTTGTACTTGGGAGGCTGAGTCAGGAGGATTGCAGGTTCACGGCCAGCCTCAACTACTTAGGCCCTCCGCAACTTAGTGACAGCCTGTTTCAAAATAATAAAAAATAGTACTGGGGGTGTAGCTTAGAGATAGAATGCCCCTAGGTTCAATCTCCAGTACTACAAAAAAAAAAAAAAAAAAAAAAAAAAAAAAAAAAAAAAAAAAAAAAAAAAAAAAAAAAAAAAAAAAAAAAAAAAAAAAAAAAAAACCCAAAAAACAAAAAACCATAAACAAAGCCAGGAGTGGTGGCGCACGCTTATAATCCCAGTACTTGGGAGGCTGAGACCGCAGGATCCAGGTTCTTGACCAGCCTCAGCTACTTAGTGAGGCTCTCTGCAATTTAGTGAGACCTTGTTTCAAAATAAAAAGAATAAAAAATAGGGCTGCGGATATAGCTCGGAGGTAGAATGCCTCTGGGTTCAATCCTCAGTATCGCAAAAACAAAACAAAACAAAACAAAAAACCAACATAAACAAAAACAAAAAATAGGACTTGGAGTGTAGCTCAGAGGTAGAATGCCCCTGAGTTCAATCCCCAGTACCACCAGAAAAAAAAAAAAAAAAAAAAAAAGCCAGCAGCTTGTTTAATCATATTGTAGTAGGGTCTCCCAAAAGAGGTAGCTCCCTGCTTCTCCCCTTGCCTCCAAAAAGAGAAGTGGAACCAGCAAGGGGGTGACAGCTGGGATTAAAGTGAGTAAAGAAGTTATAGCTATGGCCTGCTCCTCTTCATATCCCAATTTTAGAGTCTAAGTGATTTGTTTTTCCTACTAAAAGTTGTCCCCTCACAGTTGGTGTTGCAGGTAAGCAGTACCTAAGCGTGTGTATTTGTTAATGTCGTCATGAGCATATTTGCCCTAGGAAACTCTCTCACCTTGTGATTTGGAGAGAGAACTCCCAGCAAGTCCATTTATCATATGCCTAGAGTAACTGAAAGGTAATCCTTTTTCAAACGTGAGTTACGGAGCTTTGTAATATGCCGTTTATCAATGTCTACTGTGGGTAGGAAGAACATCAGGGCAAGTTTATTACTTAAACGGTGTGCTCTCTATTGTCTGTGGGGTCCAATTTTCCACACCGTGTTCTGGGACATCATTCTATCTTGATGAATTTTCATGAAAACATTGATTAAGCTCCTAGAGTCACTTACTACCAAGTGTGCAGTGGGTATTTGAGTTTGCTTAATTATTAGACTTCTGTGTCTACTTAAACACATCTTGGTTAAATGTTTAGTATCTAACATACACAAGAAGTATTTTTTTTTTTTTTTTTGGAAGAAAGTTCAACAACTTTGGAACTTGGAAGCAATCTAGAACTCACAACTAGGCAGATAAGTTTGAGAATTCTCCTCTCCCCCCCAAAAAATAAGAGATGAAAGCAGTCAACCATAAATTTGAAAAACTTTATTAAAAAATGAAATGGAAAGCTAGGCGTGGTGGCGCACGCTTGTAATCCCAGCATTTGGGAGGCTGAGACTGGAGGATCTGGGTTCAAGGCCAGCCTCAGCTACCTAGTGAGGCACTCTGCAACTTAGTGAGACCCTGTTTCAAAATAAAGAATAAAAAATAGAGCTGGGGGTGTAGCTCAGAGGTAGAATGTCCTTGAGTTCAATCCCTAGTACTGCAAAAAAAAAAAAAAAAAAAAGAAATGGAGGATGAGACAGGAGGATCACAGGTTCCCAGGCCAGCCTCAGCAACTTAGTGAAACCTTGTTTCAAAATAAAAAAAATAAAAATAGCTGGGAGTATAGCACAGAGGTAGAATGTCTTTGGGCTTGATCCCCAGTACCCAAAACAAAACAAAACCTCTAAAAAACAAAAACAAAACCTCCAAAAAAAATCCCCAAAACCAAAAGAAAAAACAAACAAACAAACAAACAAACAAACAAAAAACTCACAAATGGAAAGATTCCACTTCCTTTCCCTTCCATCAAAATGGCATTGACCGTCAGGCGTGGTGGCGCACGCTTGTAATCCCAGCATTTGGGAGGCTGAGACTGGAGGATCTGGGTTCAAGGCCAGCCTCAGCTACCTAGTGAGGCACTCTGCAACTTAGTGAGACCCTGTTTCAAAATAAAGAATACAAAATAGGGCTGGGGGGTATAGCTTGGAGGTAGAATGCCCCTGAGTTCAATCCCCAGTACTGCAAACAAACAAACAAAACAAACAAACAAACAAAAATGGCATTGACATCAGACTGTAAACCTTGGCTGAATGGATCAGAATGGCATTGTTTGCATTGACAGCAAATGAATGACCCAGGACCCATTTAGTTCCCAGTTTTAAGGGGTCAATAGAAACTACAGAGAGAGTAAAAATTGTCTCCAGATTTCCTTCGGCTGTAATCCCAGTACTTGGGGTGCTGAGACAGGAGGATTGCAGGTGTGAGGACAGCCTCACCAAGTAGTGACTCTCTCATCAACCTAGTGAGACCCTGTTTTAAAATAAAAATAAAGTAGGGCTGGGGGTGTAACTTGGGGGTAGAATGCCCCTGGGTTCAACCCTCAGTACCACAAAATGAACAAAAACCAAAAATCAAACAAACAACAACTAAGTATAGTGAGTGCTTCTAGTCTCAGTACTTGGGAGTCTAAGGCAGGAGAATCATTTCAACCCAGGAGTTCAAGACTAGCCTAGGTACCATAACAAGACCCTATCTTAAAAACAAACAAAAACCAAACAACAAAAACAACCTGTGGTGGTGTGTGGACAAATGACAATACTGTCTGAATGCATTCCAGATTAAGCTCCCTAATGCCACTCAAGTTTATGGGGCTTAAATCAACAAATATTTACTTAGCACCTGCTTCTCTATCTCCCCCACATCCTGTGTGTACCCCTGGGGCCTGGCACTGGTCTTCAATAAATGTTGAACAATAGGTGTGTATGGTAAGTCCATGGAGAAAGACTGTGATTAGTAAGAGTGGCAGACACATAGGTCTCTGAATAATATGACTAGATATGAATGGAGACAGGGCTACTGTCCCCAGTAGATCAAGGTCTAAACTCAGGCTGGGGGTGAGCCCTTGGTCTACTTCCTTGGAGACAGGAATGAGTTAAGGCTTGGGGAAGGCACACAGGAAGTGCAAAAATATTAAAGGGGGCCTCTAGTTTGTCGTCTAACTGCTTCCCTCTTCAGTCCACCGCAGGACACGACCAGCTCAGCCCGGTTGGCTCCACCACTCCTCCTAGCTGGGGAGGAAGCCTTTTGCCAGTCTTGTGGAAACAAGAGGGACTCTCCCAATGTCACCCCCCTGCTCTGTATTCCAATTTAATTGATCTTCATGAGATATTTCAAATAAAATTATACACTTCCCCTTCTACGATGGTCAACATTTAAAATTGCACGCATAGAAAATTAATTTACACAAACATTTATTAAAAGCAAAATTCCAGATCTAAGGTAGCAGTCAAATTGCATTAAAAAAGAGGATAGTAAGTAAATTAGTTGAGCTGATTAAAAATACCTTCAAAGTAGAACACTGGTGCCAACAATATTAAGAGCTGAAATATCGATTTTTGTACTTCTTTTTTTATTACAGCAGGTAGACATTAGCAGGAAAGAAAAGTGATTCCTTCTTCTTTACAGAGGGTGCAGAGAAGGGGAAACTAGTGACCTACAACTGGGGACCCAGGCAAGGGAATGGCATGAAGGTAGGGAATGGGGCCCAGGTCAGGGGTGCTGGGGAGGGGTGGACGAGACTGAAGGCCGGCGAAGGCAGAGCTCAGGCGCCTGGAGGAGGGCTCTGCTGGGTCCCAGCAGAGCCGCGGGGCCGCCTCCACCTGCAGCCCGTCGGGGCCGCAGGGCAGCGGCAGCCCGAGCCGCGGGTACTGGGGCGCTCCCGCTCCCGGCCGCCAGGGGGCGCGGCCGCAGCCGGCGCGGCGGAGCCGGAGGAGGGAGGAGGGGAGCCGGGAGAAGGGTCAGCCGCGGTGGCAGGGCGGCGGCGGCAGCGGCGCAGCTCGGCTCCCCGCGTCTCCAGTCCTCGCGCCCCGGCAGAGCGCCCCGTCCGCGCCGCCGGGATGCAGCCGCCCGCCCGCCGCGGCCGCCGCCTGGCGCTCCCCGCGCTGTTGGCGCTCCTCACCTGCTCGGCGGGTAAGTCGCGGCGGCGGGCTCCCGGGCGCGGCATGGGCTCCGGGCGGTGCGGGCTCCAGGAGGTGCGGCCGGCCCTGCCCTGCCCTGCCCCGCGGCGCCCGCCGCGCCCTGTCCCGTCCGGCCCGCGCCCCGGCACAGCGCCCCCTCGCGGCGGCCCGCCCGCCCCCTGCGGTCCCGGGTCCCGCCCGCCCGGCCCGCGCCGCCCGCCTCCTTCCGCCCCAGCGGGCGGGCTGGCGGGCGGCCGAGCGGCGGCGCCCACCCACAGGAAGCGGAGGAACTGTGCGGAGCAACTGCGAGAAACTTTGCGAGGACGGCGGCGGCCCGCCCCCTGCCTGCCGCGTCCCGCGTCCCGCGCCCGCCGCCCTGCGCCCGAGCGCCCGAGCCCCGCGCTGCGCCGATCGCCGGACCCGGCGCCGCGGCGTCCCCGCGCGCACCCTCCCTCCGCCTCCCGCCGGCCCGAGTCGACCCCGGTCCCACCGGGAAGGGAGGGCGGGGTGCCCGGCGCGCCTCGGGGCGAGCTGGCGCGGCGGGGGACCCCGGGGAGAAGCCCCCTCAAGTCTTGGGTCTTCCCTGGGGAAATTAGAGAACCCGTCTGAAAACTGCTTGCGAGGCTCCTGCTGCCAAGATGCTTATTCCTTTTTCCAGTTTCCTACAAAGGCATCCCTCTCCCCCTCTAAAATTGTGATGGAAGTTTTCTTCTTTTCTTTTTTAATATTCTTGTAATCGACTTTTGTGATGAGATTTGTTCAAGTTTGAAAGCTTGGGCAAAAAATAATTCTCTCTTCGGAATCCTGTTTTAATGGTACTGTCCTGTAGCCCTGAATTTGCTTGTGTTTTCAGGCTAGGAAAAAAGCAGTAATTTCAGATTTTTAGAAATGGCAGGATTTTGCAGTTTGGGGAAAACAGCGTTATTGCACACGGCTTTTGTTAGCCACCGGAACCTTGACAGCCCGTTTTTATTTGAATTAAAGTCTCTACATAGAGTCCTTTGCTGCTTCTGTGTACCCCTAGCCTTTCTATATAGATGCTTGGTAAGAGTGGGAAAATCGAGTGAGATTAGTTGGAAATTAATTGTTCATGCACATGATAAGGTTGGCAACAATGTAATTAAATGTTGGGCACCTTGGACAGAAGGCTGTCGTTGATCATGGGGAGCAATGGGATTTGGCTGTAGCTCTGTGGTGGAAGAAGAAAGCACTGTTGGGTGGTAGTCCTGGGAGAAGAGCAGGCTTAGAGGTTTGGGAAATTGAAGAGGTGAGTGCTGGCTGTATCAGTTGGCTTATTGCCTGGACGTTTTGCAACTAACCAAAAGGGTGGGTGGTAGCTGAAATTGGCCTTCTATTTTTAGCACTGCGCTTAATAATGTTGTCCTGGGAATACAATATTTGTATATAATATATACACTGTATAGGCTGAAATGCACATTTGTATTTCTACATGTAATCTATTTTTTTATTACCCTTAAGGGGATATTTGCACTGTCCAAATTTGAAAATAACTGAAGGACGTTCAGAATGAACTAAAATGTCAACACATTTTTAGAGATGTCGATTAGCCTTGTGAAGTTGTCAGATAAGCACAATAAATAAGATATAAAACCCATTAAAAGGTCCCTGTGAGGCATTTGGGCTTTGTGAACTGGTTTTCATGGTTTGGTACAGACAGGAGGCTGTCTCCGAGGTCTGGAGTAAATCGTGAGTACATTTTATTGAGTTCTATTTTGATGCTGGGTGAGGGGCACTGAAAATTATAAAGATATAGTCCCACTCATCCTCTTCTTGGAATTTTGCTAAAATTGACAGCCCGACAGGAGTTTTGAGACATGTGAACACTCCTGAAAGTATCCTCTTATAAAATTGGTCTGAGCTGGGTGTGGTGGTACTTGGGAGGCTGAGACAGAAGGATAGCAGGTTCAAGACCAATCTTAACAATTTAGCGAGACTTTGTTTCAAAATTTAAAAAAAAAATGGGTTGGGGATGTAGCTTGGAGGTAGAATGCCCCTGAATTCAATACCCACTATCACCAATTAAAAAAAAAATCTGTTTTGACTGTGGATAGTTCTCCACACTGTAGCATATTTAAGTTTTTTGAGGAAAGTCACTATAGAGCGTTTATTTTAAGTCCACATGCATACACCAACAAAATTCACTGTGACTTTAGTCCTGAAGTCTGGCTCTAGTTCCAGAGTCAGATTTATACAAACCTCTTGGTCACACTTCTTATCTGTTTGGCTCTGCGCCTCAGTTTTCTCCTATAAAACCAGAGGCATGGATTAGGTAGAATCCTGCAAACTTCTCTGTCTGTTACAGTTTTAACGTTCAGATTCTATTGGAGCAGAGACTGCTAGGTGGCTACCCAATAGCCTGTTGTCCTTTCTTTTCCTGACCAGCAAAAGTCAGTGGGATCATACTGGGGTTGAGGAGTTGGGTGGAAGAATGGTGGTAGGAGTGGCAATAAACATTTCTTGGTAGCCCTTGAAAATAGGGGTGGCCAGTACCTCTCTGCAGAGATGATTGGGTGAGGTTCCTGGGAATGCGCATTGAAAGTGGCTGTTGTAGCCGGGATGCAAGCCTTTTTGCCTTGTTTCATCTCGTTGCCCATTCTGTGGATGTGACGGCTAGAGCTGTGGAGGCCCTTTTGTGGCTATGAGGTGACCTTGAAGATGGAAGCTAGTAGGATGACGGAGCAGAAAGAAGATGCTGGGGTGCCTGATCGATGTGGCCCATCACACTAGCCCTGTCTGTCACCCATTTCCAGTCTTGCATTACTTGAGATTATATGCAGCCAAACCTAATCCTAATTCATATGTTTGTGAAGAAGCTGATTTGAACACGTGGTAAAATAATAGGTATTAGCCTTTATCTTTCACATTCTTGTCTCCTCTCTATACAACCCAAGATTGTATTTCTTAGCACCTGCCAAAATTAGGAATGATTTTTTTGTTCTGAGCCAAGTCTTGCTCAGATTCCTTTCATTGCAGTGAGTCAGAAGTTTTAAAACAGCAAGAGTCAAACCCAATCCCAGGCTGCTTTGTGTTTCTTTGATTTTTTAAACCTTCCTTCTTTATTTCTTAAGCAGTATGCAGATACTACTCTTACAGATTTTGATCTTCCAGATGGATCCATTGTCATTCAGAACCCCCAGGTTGGCATAACCCCCTGGTTATGGACTTGACCCAAAGGGGTTTGACTGTAGTTGACAGTCAACCTCTGAGGTGAAGGGAACATCTCCACGTGGGGGATAGGGAATGGAGAAGATATTCTTACCTTTTCATTAACTTTCTTGGAGCCACAGAAGTTTTGGGCCCAGTACTGAAGCAGCCCTAATAATCGACCTTATTCCAAGCACTAAGGACCAGATTTTTTGCTTCTTATTAGACACACTTTAAAGCAAGTAAGCAAGTATAATTTCTAGGCATAAAGGTAACTACCTATGAGTAATTTGCAAATGTTTTCCCTCTCATAACACTGTGTGATTACTCTGTATAATCCATTTTTAACATTGAACAGATTCCAGTTTAAGAATTTAATACTCAGGGCTCCCCATAGGTTAATCCCATCCTTCCCGCCATAAAGGGAAAGTTGTTGTGAGTGTTGGGGCCTCATCATACCTATTATTGACTGAGGGTCTCCCTTACTACCATGCTTTCAAAGTGCACGTCTGTAATTCCAGTGACTCAGGAGGTTGAAGCAGGATGATTCCAAGATTAAGGCCAGGGCTAGGGATAGAGCTCAGTGATAGAGGTCCAATCTCAAGTTACCCCCTGCCACACACACACACGGTGTGAAAAAATGAAAAAAGTGTTAGAAGGGAAAACTGCACACAGTTTATTTATTCAAAAAGTAATTGAGGACCTACTATGTGTTGAGTGTCGGGCTATTGTAGGAATAAGATGGATCTAGGCTGTCTCCACCCTTGTGGAGCTGCAGTGGAGGAGGGAAAGTGAACACTAGGGACACAAGAAGTGAATTGCGGCTCTGCTAAGTTCTTTGAGAACTTGCTGCAGGAGGTTCCATGGCTTTCCGCTGGTCTGGGCAGCGGATCTTCCCATGGAACCATTCATCAGTGTCTGAGGCTCGTGGTTGTCACTGGGAGGTGTGGCAGTGGGTGCTACTGGCATCTAGAGCCAGGGATGCTGCAGAGATCCTACAATGCGCAGGGCAGCCCCGCCCCCACCATCAACAGTACAAAATGTCAGTAGGACCGGGGTTGAGAAACCTTGTATAAGAGTCTAATAAGAAGGCTTCGTGGAAGAAGTGATATTATATCTGAAACCTGCTATTTTCCCCTCTTCTGCAGGGAGGAAAGCAGGCTTGGAGAGGATGGGTTACTGGCCCTGGGTTACTTAACTAGTAAATGACAGAACTTGGATTTAAAGCTAGAGGGTCTGAATCTAAGCTTTGTGTTTTGACCTTATTTTTTATTATTTTATTTATTTTTTTGTGGTATTGTGGATTGAACCCAGGGGCATTCTACCTCTGAGCTATACCCCCAGCCCTATTTTATTCTTTGTTTTGAAACAGGGTTTCACTAAGTTACAGAGGGCCCTACTGAGTTGCTGAGGCTGGCTGTGAAAACTTCAATCCTCCTGTCTCAGTCTCCCGAGTATTGGGATTACAAGCCTGTGCCACCGTGCCTGGCTTGTTTTGACCTTCTGCTCTACTGTTTCTCGTAGTCAAGCAGAAACCAACCAAGTGGAGGGGAAAGGGCATGCCAGCAGAGGGACGAGTTTCATTGTGAAGGAATCAAGTAGAAAAAGGACAGAGTACAGAGATTTGGGGTGGAGGGTGGGGATGTCAAGATCAGCAGGGGCCAGGTGAGACAGGGTCTTGCAGAGCCAGTGACGATTTAGGGCTGTCATGGCACAGTGCATGGTTATCCTGTGGAGTCTAGTTGTCCTGTGTCTGGTTGGCTTGGGAGGGGCCGCTGTGGATGTGGGGAACTGTGAGAACTAGGAGAGATGATTAAGACTCTCTCAGCCTCTGTGATTGATTGGGTACGGTGGGCTGAGAGGAGGGGTGGGGCAAGGATGAGTCATGGCTTTCTGTCAGGAGCTGACAGGTGGATAGTGCCATGTACTGACTTAGGCACTAATGGCGGAGGACCAGATTTTAAAAAATTATTGTGGTTAAATATGCATAGCATTAAATTTATTAAGTGTAATAAATCTTAGGTATCCAGTTCTGTGGTCCTAGATGCGCAGATACTTTTCTGAAATGTATTTTTAATTTTAGGGAAGAAGTGAGGCTGATAAATTCTGGACAAGTTGAGTTTGGGGTGCATGTGAGATGTTCAGGTTCTATGTCAGGTGAGCAGATATATATTTGGGTCTGGAACCCAGAAAATAGGGAGGGATTTGGGGGTCATTACACTAGATGACAATTTGAGGTGTTTTTTTTTAATTTTTAAGGAAAAGAACTTTATTGACAGAATAAATTCACTTTTTTTGTGTGTGTATGTGGTACTAGGGATTGAAACCAGGGGTATATGGCCTCTGAACTATACCTCCAGCCCTATTTTTTTTTTATTTAGGGTCTCACTAAATTGCAGAGGGCACTGTTAAGTTGCTGAAGCTGTTCTTGAACCTGTGATCCTCATATCTAAGCCTCCCAAGTATTGGAATATAGGCGTGCACCACCATGCCCGACTTCACTTAAGCTTTCATCTAAAATGTATGCATATCAGAGATTTTGTAGAAGTTGGGGAAGAAAGCGAACTTTGTCTGTATGATAGAAAGCCGTGGATTTAGACAGAAAAATAAACCATGGAGTCTGAGTCTCATCAGATAGATTTGCGTGGCTCTCCAGCAAGGCAACCCCATTTTCTCCTAGGGGTATGACTTATCTTCACTCCTAAAAGAATATGTTATGCAACGTAAAAGGTGATATATTTTAGTTTACATCATTATTCCCTGTAAGAAGCTCAAGGCTTTTTATACATCACTTTGAATTTATCTTCTCCAGATGCAGGAGGGGGTTATGGAAGAACTTGTACTTTGTTTATGAGATGAACGGAGTGAAGGTAGTTAAATGGACAAGGCCTGCTGTGGACACAGCCCCATTCAGCCCTTGAGTTCCTGTTTAGCTATCCATCCTAGTGCTAAGACCTTGCTGTTCGTCATGTGAACAAAAGACTCTAGCTTTTTCTGAAGGCCAGGCACTGTTCAGAACCTGAACACACATCAACTTTTTGATTCATATTTCATTTTTCCCTCCTCTGCAGGGAGGAAAGCAGGCTGGAAGAGGCTGGGTCCCTGGCCCCAGGTTGTTTAACTGGTAAATGGCAGAGCCTGGCTTTGAACCAGGATGGTCTGAGTCTAGACTCTGTGTATTGACCTTTTCCTGTACTGCTTCTCATAGTCAAACAAGGCGGGGGGCTCAGGTCTCCTCTGTTGTGACATCTTTCCATTGTACTGTGTTGTAAGGACACAGTTCCTTGAAAGAACTCCTTAAAAATTCCTTAAAGAACTGTGTTTGCTCCTGCTTCTCTCCCTGCCTGGCCATTTCTTTTTTTCTCCTTACAGTTTACCCTGAGATGTTGGGGTCCTCAGCCTGCATGCTGTCCCTGCCTGGGCACATCCAGCCTGTGGCTTTGTCCCCTTGCACTGTGGAGAGAGCAGCACCTAGGCCTCTTCCCTCACACCTCCCTGCTGGCCTCCACATCTGGATACTGGCTGCTGCAGAAGATTTCCACTCGAATGTGCTCAGGAGCCAAACTGTGCATTCCTACTTGCCTGCTCACCACCTCTACTCTCTGGTTTCTGGTCTGCGCATGGGGGGCCAGATCTGAAGCCTGGGATCACCGGCACTTGTCTTCCACTCTCTGCTCCTCTGGGCTCTCCCTCCCATCCTAACCCACCTGAATGGTGTGTATGGTCTGTCTCAAAGGTAGTAGCTTCTGCTTCTTCAATAGCGATGTGTCCCCACCTGGCTTCCTATCTAGCACATTCTTGTCCTTTTTTTGTCCCCCTGCACTGTACACACTACCTCCAGAAATATATCTAGGGCACACAGCCTAGTATTCCTCTCTTTGAATACTTCAAAGAAGATTTTCATCCACAAATTAACAACCAGACTCCCTGACACTAACCCCTTTCATGATAATGGCTCCTGCCATGCTCAGCCTCATCAGCTAGTCCCCTCATGTGTCCCTGTCATTGGAGTCCTACTCCAGGGGTAGGGCGGCTTGACTTTGGGGAGTCCCAGCAGACTAGGTATGGCCACTCATCCAAAAAGTCAAACAGGGAAAATAATGATGAAGTAGGAAAAGGAATTTATTTGGTGTAGCTGTACTAGGAAGCAAAGGGACCAAACCTCTTTACCTTCGTGTCTACAGGAGCTTCAAGTTTAAATGGGGAAGGAACAAAAGTGGAGCATGGGGAAGTATGCTTAGCTAATTAGTCTTGGTCACATTGAAACCTGGAGATCCTTTTCTCAGGCTGTTTTCTCAGGAAAGTCCTTGCTTGAAGGAGCAAGGGAATCCCACCACGAGCTGGCTGCTCCTGCTTAGGGGGCAGCCTGGGTTCCCTTGTGGAGTAATTGCTCCTGCTTAGTCCCATCATGGGGCGATCTGCCTGCAAGGCTCCCTGTTCCTGGAATCTTGAAAATATCTTAGATACTCTTATCTTGGTGCCTTCAGCCTGGAAGGGGGAGGATTACTAGCATTACAGAAACACTCCTTAAATGATTAACATGTCTACCGCAGAGTTGAGCAGGCATCTGACCCAAAGCTTAAAGTAGAAAGGAGACAGATACAAAAAATGAAGGCAGAGGTGCCCCAGCTTTTGCCCTGCATTTAGTTTCCCTTCAGACATCTGCAGCCCAAGGAAAGAGCCAGCACCCTTAGCGAAACCAGCCTCTAGGCCCCATTACATCCCTATTTCTGGCCCCCCCCCCCCACTACCCAGATGGCTCCCCTACTCAGTGCTCTGGCCCCTCTCTATCTTTCTCCTCCAGATCACACCTTCCCTCCAGGTGTCCCTGAGCTCTCTGCCCTGCTTTGTGTGCAGAGGTCTATTTCCTGGCCTCCTTGGCACTGTACTTGAAGTCCCTGCTGTGAGGAATTTGCTGCCTGGAGCAGTGCATTAGCTCACTGCAGTCCCTGCTCTCCTGCTGGGGGCAGCCCCTCCCTTCAGGCTCCCTAGCCACTGGCTAGAATGCTCTTCTCTCCACTTGATTGTTGACTGACTGGCTTGTCTCTCCCATTAGGCCCTAAGCTCCTGGGGGGCTGCACATTCATCTTGTTTCCCGTAGTCTAGCATAATGTGTGGCACTTAGTACACACACAGTGACTCTTGTCTGTTGAAGCCCAATGAAAATATGAGTGAGTAATGATGATGACAATAGTTGCTGACACCTACAGCACTTAGCAGGTGCCAGGACCCGTCTGAAGCACTACACTTGCTAAGTCATTTGATGCTCAGCTGCCTTGTGGGCTGTCATTGGGCCCTTGCATAACACTCTGTGTCAGCAACGGGCCAGTGAATTTGTCCAAGGAGGACAAGGGAAAGGCAGGCAGGCTCTAGCCCCTGCCACGGGGTGCTGGGCCGACTGGGCCTGTGTTTGTTTCTGTTCTGCTCAACTGCCAGCGATTTCCTTCAAAGCATATAATTGGAAACAAGTCACCTGACCTTATGCTGTGCTTCCTGGAGCTCAAGACCCCTTCCTGAGGATCCCAGAATTAAACCTGGGAAGCTCCAGGGAGGGGGAGCCCCTGGAGGCAAGAGCTGTGCTGGGGGAGATGTTTTGTAAGTAGAACACAGGAAACTGAAGCCCCAGAGGCTTCCTCCCACAGTGCTTAGAAGAGAAAGTGTATGGCATCCTAGAGAGAGTTGAGCACCTGCTGCTTCCTGGACGGGTTCCTGTGAGGTTGTCCTGGACGGCAGAGCCTCTGCACCAGGTTTTATTCTTCCCTTCTGGCTTTTGTGCAGGGCACACGACCACCTAGATAGACAGGTTGACAGCCATCATTTTCTGGTCAGTGGCTTGATGGCAGCTGCTGCCTGAGCTTTCTCATGTGCTAAGCTGGGCACTAAAGGCTTTTACACACATCTCATTTGCTCCCACAGCACCCGGCCAACGTAGTGGTATTTGGTGCCTTTGTGGGTTTCTTTGGTTTTGGATATAGTTTCTAGGATAGATGTTGCTGGGAGAGTTTGGGAAGACAAATCAGGAGAATAGGAACAAATCAAGTCAGGAATAAGGGAGCAAATTATCTTTTCTGCGTGGAGACCAGCCCCTTGCCTCTCAGGAAACAGCAAAAGATAGTTGATTAATGTTGCTTAAATGCATTGCAATTATCTCTAGTTTTTTTGTACTCTGGGGCTAAGGCTACTCTATAAATTTTATTTTATTTTATTTTTTATTTTATTTTTTTGCGGTACTGGGGATTGAACTCAGGGGCATTCGACCTCCGAGCTATACCCCCAGCCCTATTTTTATTCTTTATTTTGAAACCAAGTCTCACTAAGTTGCGGAGTGCCTCACTAGGTAGCTGAGGCTGGCCGCGAACCAGGATCCTCCGGTCTCAGCCTCCCGAATGCTGGGATTACAAGCGTGCGCCACCGCGCCCGGTTTAAATTTTAGTTCCGGGTTAGTTGTACAATCTCGATTTATCTTTTCACATAGGTGTGCTAACACATTCATCAGCTTGAATTAAAATTATCATGAAAAAGGTCTGATTTCTATTGCTTGCCCTGATTTGCACTTTAAATATAGTTCCCTGTCTCATCTCTCCACAATTTATGTTGAAAATAGAAGAGAAAATTACTTTTAAACAGCAGTTTGGCATGTAACAGCATGATTTACCTTGGATTATTTCTCCAACTGTACATTAAGGCACTAAGACCAAGGTTTCAAGACTAATTTCCCCCACTTAATTAGCATGAAACCAAACAGCAAACATTGAGCCCCGGGTGGTCATTCCTGTGTGTTCCTTTGGCTGGGGGGACAAGAGTTGGGAGGCTTTCTTCCTTCCTTCTCCTTTCCCCTCATTCCATTGACCAGGTCCATAGCCTTAAATTGGCATTGTGCTCTCTCTCTCTTTTTTAGCAGTTGGCAGACTTTAATTTTCAAGAAAAATTAAGTCCATCATACACATAAAAAATATAAGACATTTCATGCAGACCTGAAGCTAATAATTCAGCCTTCGTGGCAACTTATAGAATGAGAGTTATGTATAAGTACAGTACACGTACAGTTCCCATACTTCATAGTCTTATACTGTGATTTATTTGTATTTTATATATCCCACCATGCTCCCTTGATTAACGTACCTGAAATTTGCACCACTTCAGAATACAGAAATTTTTAAAAAGGGAGAAATAAAAGGAAGCATGGTAGCTTAGCTCCTCTTGCTTAATGGAAATGAAAACATTTATGTATAGAAATAATTTAAGAAATACACACTCTAGTAGTGAGGACTAAACATACACAATGCAAAATTAAATAAATCTTGGTAGAGTTAATGTAGGGGCCAGGCAATTTCTTATCTTACTTGCAGATTTTTCTCATTTTCCTCATCTACTAATCTATTTACACCATTTTTCCATTTCCATGAAACCAAGATTTTATTGGTGAGAATTCTGCAAATAATTCATTATTTTCAGATTAGATTAATTGCTGGCATAACATATTTTGTGCCTTCAGAATACATTTAGAGCCTTGATGATTTCTTTTGTTTGATTTAGACTTTGGGAATGTAAAGATAAACCAACTAGAACTTAAAAAAAAATTTTAATGGGGATTATCTTGCCATATGATTTGTTCTTGTGGAGGCAACTGATGGATTTCTTATGTCATTGCTTTAAATATATAATTTATATCTATCATGGTAAAAAGGAGTTTTTAATTTCACAGCAGAGTGAAGAGGAGAAAGGACAGGCTTTTTTTTTTTTTTTTTTTAAGGATTTTTTAACTCTGCATCTGTGTGTTTTTGGAGGATTGAACTAGAATCTAGTTTTACATTACCTCAGTAAAGTCGTGGCCGAATGAAAGAATGGTGTCTTGGTTACAAAATGGAGAATTTGTGGAATTCACTTGACTTATCAGCAGCATCTTACCTCTATTTTTTTTTTTTTTTTTTTTTTTGGCTGTACTGGAGATTGAACCCAAGGGCATTCTACCTCCGAGCTACACCGCCAGTCCTATTTTTTATTCTTTATTTTGAAACAGGGTCTCACTAAGTTGTGGAGGGCATCACTAAGTAGCTGAAGCTGACCTCGAACCTGTGATCCTCCTGTCTCAGCCTCCCAAGTACTGGGATTACAAGCGTGCGCCACTATGCCCGGCTTGTCCATAGTTCTTAATATCCCTCAAGTTCTTAGAATGTTCTGCTTTCTGGAATTCTGTGGTGCTAAGCAATGCTACCATGTTGTGATCTCCATGGATGATGTTTATTATTTATTTATTTGTGGTGCTAAGCATATGCTCTACCACTGAGATTCACCCCTAGTTCTTGATATTTATTAAATAATTCTATTTTTGTATCTTCTTGAAGGTTTTTTTTTGTTTTTTTTTTTACTTTTTGGTACTGGGAATTGAACCCAGGGGCATTCTACCTCCAAGCTACATCCCTAACCTTTTTAAAATTTTGAAACAGGGTCCCTCTAAGTTGCTGAGGTTTTCATTAGATTGACAATGCTGGTCTCAAACCTTGGATCCTCCTGTCTCAGCCTCCCAAGTACTGGGATTAAAGGCATGTGCCACCATGCCCAGCTTCTCTGAGGGTTTTAAATGTGCAGATTATCTTGGAGGCAAATGCAAGAAAGCAAAACCAAAATATTAAGTACCCTGTAGCAGAGTTTAAATGGTGTTTGGGCTTAAATCTCTCCTTTCTTTTTAGACCTTGAATAAAGATTGTGTGTGTGTGTGTGTGTGTGTGTAAAGTGAGAACATGGATCAGGCCCTGGTGAAAATAAATTGGGAGAGGCACTAAACTCCTTCATTCTATGGGGTAGGTGTTGCCTAATGTTGGGGGTAGGCCTCCCTTAAGTAGTGTGACCCCCTCAGGGTTATAGTGAAGACATTCATTCATTCCTTTGTTCATTCATTCATTTATTATTGAGCTCCTTCTACATGCTAGCTGTGTTCTTGGTATATGGGGCAAACAGTCAGCTAATAAAACTATAATCCTGCCCTCCTTGAGCTTGCAGTAAACTAATATATAAGCTAAATAATAGACAAACGCATATTGTGTCAGTTGGTTCTAAATTTTCTGATGAAAAGTATGGCAGACTGGGGATAAGCAGGATGTGGAGTCAGAATTTAGTTTTTTTTTTTTTTGCGGTACTGGGGATTGAACTCAGGGGCATTCTACCTCCGAGTTACACCCCCAGCCCTATTTTTTATTCTTTATTTTTGAAACCGAGTCTCACCAAGTTGCAGAGTGCCTCACTAGGTAGCTGAGGCTGGCCGCGAACCCGGATCCTCTGGTCTCAGCCTCCCGAATGCTGGGATTACAAGCGTGCGCC